>JAPYZU010001073.1:0-49918 GCA_030523005.1 Tryphoninae sp. B BG-2022a | reverse complement strand
TTTGTTATTACTATTTTTCGTGTGAAACTGAAAATAAACGAGTTATTCAATAATCAAAAATGAACCCTTAACATCAAGATGGCGGACGATGCAACGCACCGAATAGCACGCAAAACCAAATTTAGACAGCCGGTGCCCCCCCTCCCTCCCCACCGAATTCCGAAGGAAAATTGCTACTTTAGATTTTTTCCGGGTTTGCCCCTTTTTTGAGCTAATTCGACTGGGCTAGTAAGATCGATCGGTGATCTTTCCAGTAAAGGCAGGATCGGTCTGTGATTCGGTCATGCAGTCGGTGATCCAGCCGATCTTGCCTTGAATAGCTGCGTTATTCTCCCATCTTTCCTCTAGCACAAAATATCAATCCGTGTAGGCAACTTTCGGGTGGTATACCTTGGATAATGCCGTTGATACTGCAACTTTGAAAGATCATAACTCAAAAAGTTCTTCATAAAAACATATTTAATTGTTGTGTTTTGGAAAGTTATCGAGATTTACTATAATAATATGCAATAAAATATAGGGTGTACCATCTAAAAAAATGAATTTGTCCTTGATCTGACCTTGACTACGACACCACAGGTCAAACTGATAAAATTTGTAAATAATTATTTTTATACCATTTAACTATTGTCTGAAACACTTACTTACTTTTCCGTAAAATCGATATTTTCTGAGATATTTCTGTGTCCTGACCTTTTTGGTACACCCTGTATATATTACACCGTAATGCTTGAATTTTATTATGCTTTTGTCAATCCAGTATATTTTTGCTATCTTTTCTACCCTTGGAAAATATTTTAATTAAAATATTACAATATTATGTTCGTAATTTCGCGGCACAGAGCCCGATTAATGAAATAAATACCGGTTTCTGTTAATCAATACCGCGGTTAAAGTGAAATCTGATCATAAAAGTTGCCGCGATGGCAAGGAAAAGTTTTCAATTAGTCCATTGAAATGTCACGTTGACCCTGCATTTACCAAAGTCAGCAATTTTGTTTTTCTGATGCATAGGGGGAGGTATGAAAAGCTTAAGTCCACGTTCGTGGGGTTGTAACCCTTGAGGAAAATCCGCCATCTTGAAAAAAGCGGTGAAATAGTTTTTGCAAAATAACTATGAAACTATCCACCGCGCAAGAAAAGTACTTTTCTTGCAAGGGGTCGTTTTTTGTAGGAAATGAAATTCTCTATAAATTTGGTCTCTTGATTTTTTGTCGTAAAATCAAAAATACCAAAGTTATTAATAAACAACGACAAACAATTAAGGAGTAATGTCCTTTAAGTCGCTCCAACATTTTGTTTTTGCATTTTTCAGAAAAATGTGTTCAGCGCTTTTTGATAGAGGATTTTTAGACGAATAAATTTCACCCCTCGTGTTTAAATTTCGTTTATTTATAAACATTTTACAGTGTTGCAAAGGTAAATGTCGGAGCACTCGAAAATAGACATAAAAATGAATGATTATGCGTCATTTCTTTGCAAATTTCATTAATTGCGGCAGACAAATTAAATTTGTTGCTATTGCAATGCTCATAATAATTAGTTATGAACTCTTTTCCGCACCACCTACGAGGCGTTAATAATAATAATTAGTTATGAACTCTTTTCCGCACCACCTACAAGGAGTTCATAGTTAATTATTATGAATATTGTAATAACAACAAATAAAATTTGTCCGCCGTAATTAATGAAATTTGCAAAGAAATGACGCATAATCGTTCATTTTTATGTCTATTTTCGAGTACCCCGACACTTACTTGTGCAGCACTGTAAAATGTTTATAAATAAACAAAAGTTGACCATTTGTATTGAAATTTATTCGTCAGAAGGTATTCTATCGAAATGCATTGAACATATTTTTCTGTAAAATGAAAAGAAAAAAGTTAGAGCGACTTAAAGGAAATTACTCCTTCTTTTTTTGTCGTTGTTTGTTAATAACTTTGATATTTCTGATTGTACGACGAAAAGTCAAGAAAGCAAATTTGTAGAGAGTTTAATTTCTTACAAAAAATAACTAAATAATTTTTTTGCGCGGTGGTTAGTTTTTCTGTTATATTAATACAACGATTTTAAACCCAAACCCAAAATATTATGTGCTGAGGAATATTTTTACCTTTGAATGGCTGTAAAATCTTTGAAAATAAATGAAATTTGAAAATTAGGGCTGAAATTTATTCATCTAAAAATCCTCTATCAAAAAGTTTTAAACATATTTTTCTGAAAAATGCAAAAACAAAACGTTAAAGCGACTTAAAAGAAATTAGTCGTTCACTTTTTGTCGTTGTTTGTTAATAACTTTGGTATTTTGAATTTTACGACAAAAAGTCAAGAGAGTAAAATCGTAGAGAATTTTATTTCCTACAAAAAACAATTAAATAATTTTCTTGCGCGGTGGATAGTTTCATCGTTAATATGCAAAAACTGTTTTACCCCTTTTTCAAGATGGCGGATTGTCCTCAAGGGTTACAACCCCACAAACTTGGGCTTAAGCTTTTCATACCTCCTCCTATGCATCAGAAAAACAAAATTGCTGACTTTGATAAATGCAGGGTTAGGCCTTATTTTTGTAACATTTCAATGGACTAATTGTAAATACCGTGCATCGTTTATGAACTTTGTGGGTGGAGACAGCTTGGAAAATGTCTTAATGGCGTGACTGAGAAACGAAGAAAAAAGCTTAATGTGGATTAACGGTTCGCGTGGGACACTTTGCATTTGCAGTACTTAATATTTGTTGAGGTTTTAAGGCTGATACAACAGTAATTATACCAACAAACAGAGAACGATGGTGTACATATTTCTGTTTATGAGCATAAATGTGGCTCTTCCACGAATGGGATTATATATTCTAGCGGCAACAGTTTCTTTCTGTTGAGGGTTAATGCAACTGAGGGATGCACGCGGTGGCATACCTTGACCAGGCAAGAGAATTGACGGGTCTACACAAGACCGAGAGAGCTAGACCGAGACACGTCAAAATGTTAGGTGAATAGAAATGGAGTTGGTAGTTGCTACTGTCAGAACGACAGCATAGTTGACTTTATGATGTTTTCTCATGCGACGGGCTCTCGGGTACTGCGAGAGGAAGATAGGGCTTTGGGTGAGTTCAGCGGGTGAGAGGAGTCCAACGGTCGATGCGACCATAGCAATGAGGCTTAGAGATCCGGAAATGAACTCGTGAGAGTGCAGCTTACTATATATGCTCTCAGTTCTCGCAATGAAATAAACACGGAAGGCACTTTTCATATACTATCTCTCTCTTTCCCTCTCTCTGTCTCTCTCTCTCCCTCCTCTCTCTCTCTCTCTCTCTCTCTCTCTCTCTCTTGCTCTCTCTATATCTCTCTCCTTTACTTTTCCGGGTGTTCCTACCTTTGCTTCGCTCCTATGTTTCGGGAGTGTACGCTATTGCTATTATATCGTATGAACATAACTTTACGAGAAATAGGAATGTCATTATACCGGCACTAAGCGCTCCGAAAAGCAGCGTGATTGGCTAGAGTTTTATTTCTTTAACGAAAATTATATTTTGTTTCTTCTCATTTGATATGATTTAACTTATCCACGTCTGACATTTTCGCAATAACGAATTTATATATCTCGCACGACGAAAAGAAGATTGGGTGTCGACGGATTTGCGAACTTAAAAAAAGCACATTGCCGCACCCAGAGATAGGCTAGCAGGGAAAGAGCGAAAAAGACAGGGAGGAAACGAGGTTGAACGAATTGGATGAAAGTCTTATTACCATGAAACATGAAGAAGAGTGAGGGGTGTAGAAGTACGAACATGCGGGGAAGACACGAAGAAATGAGACGGATTTGAAGAAAAATAAATTCACCTCTGAACTTTACGAGGTCGTATTGTTATGTTTTTGATGCAAAGAAATATGAAAAAATGCAGATATTCGGGATTTTTTTACAAACTAGTTCATGGTCTTATAAATTGATTTTTTTATTTTGCTATTCTTCACGTTCACATAAATCTGATTTTTCAATGAAACTGAAGAACGGAAAACGAGACAATGGTGACCGACAAGAACTTGCAGTTATCTACTATTTTTAAATATTTAAAGTATGCCAATATAATAATAATACGCATAATATGAAATCTCCCTCGCAACTTGGGGAGATTAAACCGCATGATGACGTCCTTACCGAAAAGCTCTTTTCACCCCAGAAAAAATTGCCACAAAAGTGCTTCTGTGGCAAATTTCTCCGGTCGCATGACCTCAGTAAAAAAAGAATAGGAAATAGAATAAGGAAGATTGAACGAAATGGGGGAGACTGAGAGCAGAGGTCGGGCTCGCGAATCTCTCCGACACTCGACAACCCTCGCCCTCTCCTTCTTTACTTTCGACATCCGCGAGGACCCGCTCTCACTAGAAGGCTTCTTCTTAATCTCCATATCTCTCTCTTTGTGGCTTTCATCCGCTTGTCCCTTTTTTCTCTCTATTATTTCTAAAAATTCCAACGAATATCAAACTTCCAGTCCTCGTTTCCCAGATTTTTGATTTTGGGAACATTTTTATCATATTTCCTCCTGCCCACTATCATTCATTCCTCGTAAAATGCAAGAGCTGATTTATAAAAGACCTTTTTATATATAAATGAGATGTAGCAGCGCCTTGGAATCGAGTCATTTCGCACGATATGAGCCTGAACTTCATCGCCCGGGGCTTTGACAAATTACAACATTGCGAGTCGAAAACATCTATAGAAATAGATTCGCATATATCTATCTATATTATAAATTGGCTTTGAATAGAATGGGGAAATGTATTTTGTAACTGTCAAGTCGAATTTTTTCACATTTATAATAATTCATTGTCAGAGAACAATAAACATTGTCGATTTATAAGTTTTGATAATAAGGTCGATAAAATCTGAAAATTCCGAAACGAAATAGTGATTTTCTTGCTGTACGAGAAATTCGAAATCGTTGTAAGTCCTTAGAGCCTGAGAAAGGCCTAAAATTCACCGGAATACAGTATATTGCAATACTGGTGAATTCGGGAAATCTCGAGAAATCGACTTTATACGAAGTTGTATTTCCGCTCTCGTTTGTCGGGCAGAAAATTTCACGAATAACTTTTTAAAGAAAGCGCCAAGCACTCGAGAAACAGCCAAGAATCATCCGGATAGCTCCATTTTTGTAGCCGTAGCGATCCTTTGAAAATCACGATTTTTGGGACCCATAGGACCAAAAAAACGCCTAGACGATGAGGCTAAAATTTTGTTTGCTCCAAAACCTCTTTATTTCATTATATTCGAGTTATGCGGGAAATTTCGGATTTCTAAATGATGCTGCAAAGCCTTTTTGGACGAAACAAAATTTTAACCCCCTTCGGACTCCCCAAAGTCGAGAAAATAAATGACGAATGTCGACTATCGGCACCTGCCGAGGGTCACAATGTTTGTTCTTCCAAAATGTCTTTGTAGAGTAGTTACGGAATCGGAAATTTGTCGCTGATGAAGAATCTAATGTTATTTTTACCGACATCTCAAAAACTCTAGGGGTTAAACTCAAAAATACTACAGGGATAATAAAAACGACTCCCATCTAAAAATAGCCCAAGTTACGAATAGGCAAGCAAGCGGTACATTTCAGTCGGATATTTTCGATTACCTACCTGAATGTAAATATTATGTTTGTACAATTTACATTTTGGATTTACAGTTGTATTGAAACTGATTGTTGTTTCAAATCTGTTTGAAAATAGGAAAGTAAGGTTAGTATGGTCGCTATCGAGTTAGGCAAAGATTCGACCTTCCCACGTTGTGATGTGACTGATTGTCAGACTTTGAAAAATGACATTTTAAGTTCTAAGAAACATGTCCGTTGTGAGGGTTTCGCTCGTTGGCGATAATTTTCCTAAACATTTATTGGTCGTTGAAAGAAAGCAGCAATATTAGCAAACCCGTACATTTTATGCTTCGCAGGAAAACCCAGCTGATGAAACTCCCTTGAGAGAGTTTTATATATGTGACTCGCATTTGGTTCATGGATTGTTCGCAGACTGTCAATGTCCTTCATAAAGCAATATAAAAAATGGAAAACGCTAGTTATAAGGTGATGGAAAGATCCGGAAGGAGACTTTCGCCATTCCCTTTTTATAGATTATGAATATTTATTTTTATCTTAACATTTGGCATGAGAGACGATGGTATTGACAATTTTAAAAAAAGAGGGAAAAAATGAGCACTGAAAAATTGCGTTCGTCGGTCCCGGTAAATAGGAAGATTGCAAAGTTTACATTAAAAATTATTCGTCGGTTGTACTGTAATGGGAATGATAGAAAATGAGTAAATTTTTCGAATATATTTTTTGCTATATGATAAGGGAGAAATAACCGACAGGAGCGGCGGTATGACGAAACCATAATGATGTGCTCCATTATTATGTTTCGTGGTTCTAGAAAATTACTGGCTGCATGCATTTCAAAAAGCATATAGACGTAGTAATAGTTCAACAAAGTACATGAAAAAATCAAACATTCGCTACGGATGACCGAATATTTTGCAACTCCTAGGATATTTTTTATGCGTATAATCCTGGTCCTATATAATGCTGGCTATATATATGTTAACCCTTTGAGCGCTATGAACCCATATATGGGTTCTCACACAACCATTCATTTTTGGCTATGAACACACATATGCGTTTTCGCATAACCGTTCGTTTTTGGCTATGAACCTACATGTGCGTTTTCGCATAACCATTCGTTTTTGGCTATGAACCCACATATGCGTTTTCGCATAACCATTCGTTTTTGGCTATGAACCCACATATGCGTTCTTACGCAACCATTCAGGTTAGGTTATGAACCCGCATGTGCGTTCTTACGACACCATTCAATCTGGGAAAAGGGAATCTATAAATACATATATATGTGACTGTCCCTGTGAGGCTTTATAGATATAACAAAAGACTTTTGTGCAATCGTTTATCAATATTGTTAATTAAATTTGTGTGTGAATTCATTGCGCATTAGCTAACATATCGCCACCAAATATTTTTAAAGGTTATAAGTACTGCTACTTTCTAAAGATCTGTTGTTTTCGTTTTAAAATTAAATTTTAAAACACTTACAATTAGTAGTGACTGTTAATCAATACTGACGTATTCCTATGTAGAATCGAATAAATTGTTTAATCATTGAACATTTTGGAAAATCGACTATACTGATATTAGATCTGTAGCTTGTAATAATTTCTACTTCACGTTATCATACATAGCACAACTGACGGTTTATGAGTTTGCAATTGTAAAGCACAATCCCTTGATGGAGCTGATGCAAGAATATTTGCATGGAACCTGGCAGATTCAAGGCTTCGTAATCTCACAGTTCTCGAATTAATATATACCATATTTAGAGAACACAGAAACCTTTAAATAATTTATTAAATTCCTTGGGCAGCCATAATTAAATGAGATGGATTTATTATGAAATACTCGCAGTACGAATGGTTATTCGAATACCGTGAAAAGCGTACGCGAGAACAGTCGTATTTATCGAGCTATACATATTTACGTTATGTGAGTGGGCACATCTACGTGAAGCATGTAATTGTTCATTATTAAATCCGCTACTTCCATTCTTCCGCCCTTGAGCTGTTGAAACAACTTTGAAGTAATTATTTCTCATCGAAAATTCCTCGCATCCCCCGAGGTGAATTGGTTCTTCATATATTTTTTATCATGGAAGGATAATTTCGATGAAGGAAAATTTGTTTGAAGCTGGTGGAATATATGCAAAAAAGTTGCAACATACTTACAGCGTGAACGGATTCAATCTTTACGAATATTCATGAATATTACATGAATTTGTTTAAGAGAATGTGGATGGATAAAAGAACTTAAATTATTCACGTATTTCGTTTTTGGAATGAATAATTTTTTGATCTTCATTTAATGTGAATGGTTATTCCTGTCAATTACGTTGCCCCAATAACCTTATTTGATTACATCTAGTATCCTCCGAGATAGTTACGGCAAAACATTCCATCACATTCATATGTACCTACTTCGTTTCACCTTAAGAAGCAGATCAATCACTTTAAGGTTTAAAGTCGCTGGGTCTCGGGCGGGCTAGGATAAAAATAGCTTCACGTTTACTCAAGATTTCGTAAGATACGCAATGAAAATGTTAGTTTCGCTCGTAAGTTCCAACATTCCAAATCCAGTGGTTTTCACAATCCATAAAAAATCCGCCCCTATATTGAAATTTACGATTCGCTTTACTATCAGGGAAGATACTCACAGCAGCACGCTTGAGTTACCGTGAACGCAAGACTACGATGGGTGGAATTCAGTATATCTATAAAAGTTTTGCTGATGACTCTGCGTTGAGATGTTGTAAAGCTCCTTGCGTCTACATTATATATCTAGGGCATAATCCTTCCTTCATCCACATATATCTATGTAGTGGTTTTGATTGCCAACCATCAATTATTTGTTTTCTGTTTAGTACGAGTGGCCACAGTACATTGAAATAAAATGATGTTTTTTCAATACCGCGAGCACGAATAGAGAAACAAACATTTTGATATTTTTATTAAATGACTGCCCGAGCCAACATTCTTACTGAGGCTCTCCATCTCCTAGGGTCTATTTCCTTTATAGCGCTCAAGCCACCACCGTCCGCTCAATGCCAGCGCGCCATCCAGCTCGGGTCTGGTGTCATCGAGGGCCCTCCCCAATCCGCTTCCGAATCCGTGTTCAAAAAATACGAATCTCTGGAGCCCGTTCTCGATTCCGACTCTGCCTAGCAAGTATTCCTCACCCGCTCTTGATCCACATGTTGCTTTCAGTAATAGTCGAAATAGCAGTACCTGCCGAGTTCGACAGATGACTAGGATTTTCGCGGACGGTATCATGACATATTGGTGTGTAGCCGAGATAATTAGTATAAAAGAGAATTGAGAGTCAGCAAAAATGCTGAAGACGCTTTATTTTTAATATTCATGAAGGACTTCGAGTTTCGTGAGAAATTTATGTACACTAGTCTTCTCACGAGCACAAATATGGGTGTATTCTGCAATTATATTGAGAGACATACTGAACAGCGTATAGGACCAAAAATGATATAACCTGTAAATAGTTTCTCGATGGTGCATGGGGCGTGCTCGTAGTAGCCTCAAAAGTGAGATCTGGAGGGCTTGGGAAGACGCGTGGAGAAGAGAGCCCCAGTAGTTGCGGAGGTTCCGTGGGAACTGCATGCCTTCGCACTCTACGCTGAATTCAAATGTAAACTTTCTCTCATTTTGGAGTGTCAGTGAAGGGAAGGTATATATCGTCTAGTATACGGCGGAAACCGGCCTCGATCCTCGTCACTTCACTCGATTCGGCTTATTCTCGAGGCGTCCGCGAAAATTTCAACTCGGGTATGTTCTTCAGTACTTATGAAGAAAGGGCGGGAACTCGGTATCACCGATTTCGAGCGGAATTACAGTATATGTAGGGTTTGGCTAGAAACGAAAGTAATGCAAGTGGAAGCGCCAGACGATCAAACGTTAATTTTGTATTTACAAAATAAAATTTGTCATGGATTCAATGATCACTACATAGGTCTTCTATGTTTCTGTAATTGCCAAGCAGTAGTTGGCATAAGTGTAACAGCTCTGAAAGCTGTAGGTTCGAGTCCCCGTGCACAGGAGCTTTTTTTCTTTGGATTTATTTCAGTTTATTTCAATTTTATTGAGTTTTACGAACTGTATAGGGCGTCATTATTTTAACGCCTGACTAAATCATAATACTATTATAACAGATCAATATTTTACGGTTATTTAAACCTTTCCGATCATGAAACGCCCTTTACGAATCTTTACGGAATACAGTTATTTCACAAGATAACCAAGCTAACGATGACATTTTTTACAATATTATAATTGGTTGTTCACCGTTCGAACATGTTTTATATCTTCTTAGTATTAAAAACAGTCTAGTCAGTGAAAAGTATGTAGGCCCTTGATACTTTTATAGTCGTACACAGTTTCTCACGTCTTTTTAAGTTTCTCATGTTTTTTCTCATGGAACTCATAACAATTTAATTTATTTCCCATAACCGTACAGCAAACACCGTGTATAGTACAGAGAAGTAAAAAAGAGAAAAAGTGAAACAAACAAGGAGAGGGAGCGACACAGTGGGAAGGTGGGAGAGAGGGGAAGGAGCGAGAGAGAGAGAGAGCGAGAGGGAGAGAGAAGACGATAGCTTATGAAACACACGCTCATAAATCATAACCCCTAAGAGAACTTTTCTACTTACGCCCAGTGGCTCTTTGCTAGCGATGTACAACCGACAGGGGAATTGCCGGTTATTACGAGGAACAACAATTGCAACCTGTAGTTTGCACGAGTTAACGTGACTGAAGATCCTCACCCCTCCTCCGCATTCTCCATTCCTACTTTCCTTCGTTCCTTCACCGAGTGTGAGCTTAGGAGCTTTTACGCCACTATCTAATCCAACAAGAATCCTCTCCGAAGTCGAAAAGCAACCCTCTTACTTTAGGTTGAGGGCCTTTGTCAAAACACACAACGGTTCAAGAAGCTACGGAGGAAGATGAGGTAAGGAAAACGGCGGATTAGACGTGCACGAAAACTTTTGCGAAGATATTATATAAGCGTTCGCGGAGAGGTTTTTCTCTTATGAGACTTACATAGTTTATAACTCTAAACATGTCTCCTCTTATTGATTAAACATATGCTTATCTCTTTTTCGCGTTATTAACTTATTTGCACGAAGCAAGTATAACTCGACAGAAGTATTTAATAACCGGTATTGCAATTTTGTTCTTGTTGGAATGCACTTAGTTCAAGGCAAATATGACGTTTCGATGATTGAATTAGCGAGGCTTAATTGCTTTTTCAGAAATGTCGCGAACGACGTTCGATATCGCCTGAACACTAATCCCAATATCCAATATGGTTCTAGGATATGACGAAGAGAGTGAGAAACCCACGTGCAGGCAGACTGGCACGAATCGACCCAGATTAGAGATATATGTAATTTCGTAATAGAGCGTCGAATCCCGTGCATCAAACTCATAACAATCTCGATTTCAAAAGTTAACATCCCCTCATCTCGGTACCCATTTGCTCCTGTACTTCTCCTTCTTCGCAAAATCATCCGTGACTCGCATACAAATGAAGCCAGTTATATATATATATATACTTATATACGTACGGTAAGGTTGCTTTACTAATATTGGATTTAGAAGTTAGCTTTGAGAATAACATGCATAATAGGGCTGAGAGGTCCTATAACAAATCCGAAATTTGGTTAACATATGGATATTATGAAGTTGGGCGAGTTTAGTAAGAACGTTCATAGAAGGATTGTCCATTAAACGTCATGGTCATTTATGAAGCAGATTGAGACCGTCGAGAGAATATCCGTGTAACCTCCGAGCTCTTCCCTACTCTTCATGACGTAAAACGTTTGCCAAAATTCACCTCTCGGCTGCAGGTGCAGCCCACGTCATGATGAAGCCGGTGTCCAAATATGATCGCTGTTACCTACATATATGGATTGAAGGAAATTATTTTTTCATGATACGTTACGATCTACCCACTTGATAAAGGGATATCATGATTTTGTGCTGTTGTCATGAACAGCATCATCAAACGTGCGGGGATCAAGTCTTACAAATTATCTATCGATTCTTATAATATATTAATGAATAATTTTTATGAAAAAAGTATTATAATTATTTTAGACAATTAAAATATGCGTCTTGTATTTCGATGTTTATTTATTTTTTTATATTTTGTTGCGCTTTAAAATACGATTATATGAAAATTCTTATACTTAAAATCGATTTTAATATAAAAAGTTAATCTTTTTTTTTCAATTTTGTATACTTGTACTAAAATACAGATAAAAGTCAATTAAAACTCGTCTTTACTTTGTTTGTTGTTACTACGAATATCTAATAGATTATATACATCACGAATCGTAATAATTATTCTCAAGCTGATTTAATTACGAAACTCTCTATACGTATACGATGTAGATAGTAAGAGCCATGTATATTAATTCTCATTTCCTTCATTTCCTCTCAATCTACCGCCTAGCCAGAAAATGCTCGAATTAGGTCACACGAAAGGAAGGTGTGGGTAGTCTGCCCAAATCGGTCGACAACGCCAAGCACTGGCAGTAGTGAAGTTCTAGCGGTAATACAGAGTAGTGGTATGAACCCGAATCCGCCATAGCCATCTCAACGAGAGAAAAAGAGACAGAATCGTCTCTCTGCCAGACGGGATTATACAGAAGCATCGAAGTGCTACATCAGCGAAGCGTGACGGCCGTAAGAATCACGTGGCAAAGACGATTCTCGATTGTCGACTTTAAGGACAAGTTGCTCACATCAGAAGACAACGACTTAGGGGGAAGACATTCGCGAGGAGAACTAGCTGTATCGATTGAAATTATTATATATACACCAGTCTCTCACTGATCAGCTTTTTTTTCGATATTTTTTAACATTTTCTAGCTTCAATGTACGTTATTGACGCTTTTTTATGGTTTACTTTTACGACTTTCACGATACGCTAGTTCCTTGTCATCGTGTTCTTTTGCCTTACCCTCTTCTACCTCTTCGTTTGCTCCGCCTTTGAGACATAGTATATTCCAGGTACGTTCAACGCGCTTGCAAAATTGACAAGTTTCGTGACAGCTGCCAATTTTTCCAATGCTCAAGGTTTGTCCACCAACGATGATCACGAAGATAAGGTACGCTCCTTTTTCCTTCATACTCCAGCATCTAATGCACGTAACCTACGGTAAACGCCCGACTCCTTGCATTTTTCCCTCGTTATCCTTTGAAGCTATAAGAACTTGGCGAGTAGGTAGAGTGCGCATCGAGGTAGGAAAGAGGAACGACGTCGTCAACAGAGGCTTCAACAACATTAGCAAAGGAATAATGGGCAGCGAAAAAAGAAAGATTGCGAGAGGATAAGATTGAGAGAAGTAGAGGGCTGAAAAGAAAAAGGTACGCCGTAGACAGGAGCCTTGGATCTTGAAAAAATCCTGTGTGACTCTCTAAAAGGAAACCCTTGAGGCGATTAAGAATATTTAGCTATAGCCTGAAAGCTCAGGGTGATATTTAAAAAAAATGTCATTATTGGCAACTGCTGTCGTCAAAAGCAGCAAAAGCTACCGACGTTTTCATGTGCAACAGTAAGGTAAGTTTCTTAATAATCGAACATTTAAGAACGTTCTTTAAAATTCATTATCACAAAGCCGTCGTGTCGTGCCAAATAGATTGGCAGCAAGCCCACGAAAATGTTTTCTTTAAAAGGCTGATTTCTTGCATTGGAGTAGAAGCATACTTGGTTTATGCTACAGTTTGATAACAATGCACAGTTTAAATTGAATGGGTATCTTTTGGTCAGTACTTAAGCTCACACTCGAATTTACCGCTCTCAGTTTTCAAAAGCCAAGAGCTTCTCAAAAAATCTGTCATAAACTTAAACCGGTCGAGCAATATCGAAGTTGTAGTCATTTGAAACTGCGAAATTTGATCGTTTTCGAAAAAGCAGTAAACTTGACACAACTTGAATATTCACGGTTCGGGTTTATGTACGTTTTAAGAAAAAAATTCTGATTCGAAAGTGAAAAAATATAGAAAGACATCGATCGTTTTTTCAAGTTTTTATATTCAATTAAATTATCTCGTAATAATTATATTTGTCAACGGGTACGAATATTTATCCATTGTATTAACACTCATCTCGGTTCCGTCTTTCTTTGAATATGCACTGTTGCACAAGCATATTGCAGTTGTCCAAGCCCGACCGTTCGCTAGCATGCAGTAGAACGATGCCGTTATTGTCAGACACACCGTCCTTCACTCTGTCAGCTGCTTATGGCTCGACGAATAGCACGCCCATGTCACTTCGTTCCTGTCTCCCGTTTTTGCATTATGGGTGTTTTTTTGTTCCGATCTCTCGAGGATACATGTCCAATGGTAGATGCGAGTATACTAGACGTGTAAGGTAAAGGTAGAAGAAGAACACACACGCGAAGAAAAATATAACTTATTAGGCTGACAAACGTCTTATAAGAATGGATGTCGCTCGTTCACGAGAGCATGGAGATAAAAGCCCTCTCCATTACCGTATCTATGTATGGTATTCCATACTCTCCAAACCTCCTTAGCAGTAGCAACAATAAATGGGTAAAACAAACAGTATCGCAAGCGGCACATGAGCACAACACAGATCTTTGTTGCAAGATAACCCGACCTGTAATATGTCGTTGGCACTACCAGAAACTGAAAGACTGGTAAAAAAAGGAAGGCGTATAAAAATCAGTAATGCAGGCGAAGAAACAACGAAACCCTCTACTTCGATGCTATTCTTTCATGCGCATCCTCTTTTGCTGTTTTCGTCTTTTTCAGTCTACATCACCTTTTAGCGGAAAGTATACGCTTGATAAAGTTGTCCCCTTCAAGACGCCCATCGATCTTAATCGTACTTGCAGTTTTTCTCGCGTACATGAAATACATACATATACGCAGAGGTACATGGAAATAAAGAGAAAGAGAGAGAGAGAGAGAGACTGAGAGAGAGAGAGAGAGAGAGAGAGAGAGAGAGAGAGAGAGAGAGAGAGAGAGAGAGAGAGACAGCACTATGCATCTGTGAAACTAACCTCGCCATTCGACTAAAAGTGTACAGTAGCGAGCGAAGCGTAGAGAAAGAGATCGGCGAAAGAGAAAGAGAGAACGAGGGGAATGAAAGATTGCACGGCAAACACGAACTCGGGTATACTAGATTACACGGTATAAGAGGGCTATTTTCAAGAACAACCCTCTCGTTTTCTCGGGTACCGGGAATGACGAACTCTCGTTTACGAGTCTCGTATGTTATGTGCATTCGTTTTTTAGGCACAATCTCATCTACGTTTTTCTGCCGGAAAATGTTGAGTGTTACGACCGTTGTTGACCATTTGAAATATCGAAAATTGTATTTATTTTGAAAGATAATTAGTTGAAGAAATGTGTTTCCATTAAATTTCATATTATTTAAATCCATTCTTAATTTTGCTAATATTTCACATTAATTTTTATTGACATTATTCGAAGTTTGATGGAATAACATTTTTTTATAGTAATATTGTATTTATCGAAGCTGCAATAATATAGATTAGTAATGATCTCACAGTTAATGCCTAAGCCACCCAGTTCAGAATTGTCGTTAACACTTTACGAATTTTCATCAACGAAAGTCCGTGTGACGTAACATGAATATTTTAGTCGTAGAAACCAATAACATTATGGACTTATTTGGTTCAATGTTTTATTAATGGATTTGTTGTAGAACTGAGAAACTTTCACAGCTTTTATTTAACGAACAGTCACCCAACGATTATAAACTTATACCAAGTTGCATCGACCAGTAAACGCGTTGATATAAAATATATACAGAGCATGAATAGATAACGAATGCATTTATTTCACATATTTTTTGTATGTCTAGCTCTGTATACCGGACTTTGTTTTCTCCGGTGCTATTCAAAACTGTATAAATGTATTTGATAATGAATAGAGTGAATTTCGTTCCACTGGGCCTGTGTGAAAGACGCTTTTTGTTCCTTCAGAAGAAATGATTAAACTGGTGGATGGTTATGCTCTTTACGCTTCGATTATTACGTTCATTGTTGGAGCTGTAATACAAGAACAATTCACGAGATGAATCAGAAAAGTTGATCCTTTTCTTCCAAATAGGTTACAATCAGGCATTTAAATGGATTTATTTCATCAGGTGAAAATTGGCATTCTACAATTTTGGACGATTGATACAATAAATTATTTTGGTATACATATGTATTACGAAATATTTTTCAATTACAATTAAATTTAACAATGTGGCAGAACAGGAATATGATCATGAATCTAAATCATTTTTTGTCTGCTAATTGTGAATAATTTTGATGATAATTGTATGAATTTTGATGAAATGAAAATGTTAACTTTGTTTGTAATAGTTTATGTCATCACCATTAGACTTCTTTAACGAAGAAGCAATAACATAATCTATATGATCGAATTACATGAAACAGTGTAATTAGGCTGAAAGATAATTGTCCTGTAATAGTTTACGGTTATTTGAAATACATTATAATAATAATCTAGATTCGATCATATAGATTATGTTATTGCTTCTTCGTTAAAGAAGTCTAATGAGATGATAGTTTACGGTTATTACTATTTCAGGACAATTATCTTTCAGCCTAATTACACTGTTTCATTTAATTCGATCATATAGATTATGTTATTGCTTCTTCGTTAAAGAAGTCCAATGGTGATGACATAAACTGCTTCAGTCTACTGATGCCAGAATGCTTCGTATATTCCTTACAAATATTGAATATATCACGTGCCGAGTCGATGTTTGAACGTACTCGGATATCTCTAAGGATGTAATGTGTTGCCTTTTGAAAATAGTGGATATTTAATGAAAGTTGCAACGAACTAATTATGTTGCCTATTCTTAATTAAATTAAAAATCTCTTCTGATGTTTCGATTTTATTATATTTTATTTTGAAGTTTTGCTATAAATATCCGCATCCCTTTGTACATTTGTAAATCGTGAGCTAAGAAACAAAAATTACCGCATATATACGAGTATATATATATATACTAAGAGATGAGTAGGTTCGTATTTTTGTTATCCATTGATCGAATATTCGATCTATTGATCGATATTCAATCGTGTAGAATACGATTGAAATATTTTATGTCGGATTCACACGCTTGGCACTTGTCGCATACTCCAAATCTCTACAAACCTGCGAGTACACATAAAGGTGTGAACGCGTCGCAAGCGCTTGCGGCAAATTCCCTTTGATTTGTGACAAAAACGACACTCGCGGATCGGCTACAAGCGTTTGCAAACCTACACAAACCCAGCCAAACCCTCTTTTTCCCATGTTTGAATTTGTGACAGCTTGTTGAGGTTTGCCACGCGTGAGGCCTCAGGATTTCTAAGACATACCATTAGTTCTTCGTGTACTGTTAGTTGGTGATTTCTAAGGGTACTTTTTATCATCGACAACATTACGTTCGTTTGCATTCCCGACAGTTTTTCATTGCCCATTCATGAAAGATGAGTTTCTCTTCTCTTCGATGCATCGATTCTTTTCCTTCGATAGTTACGATCATTTCGTGTTTTTACTGTTTTCATTACTCGTCTAAGAAAAACGCACCGATAAATATTCTTGGCTATACGACCGCAGCAACGTGAAATTTCAAGGCCATTATTCTTATGATCAAACCACTTCCGGATAAATTAAAAAATTCATAATATCGGAAAATAAATCCGTTAATTAATGTTTTATCATCGTCGTATGTGCAATGATAAGCGATTGGAGATATGTGGGGTAGAGAAAAAAGGGCTGCCATCACCTATTTTAGTATTCACTAATATTTATTTACCTAATCATATTTGCGAGGCAACCGCTCTTTTATTTTGCCGAGATTATCGAAATGCGGATTAAACGCATCGAACTGATTTTGCGATTGCGCTAAATCCGGGGGATTGCCGTCTTCATTCATGGCTAAAATGTAATCAAATGTAATACTCTGTGTACAAATTTACAATTGAATATTTGAAGGTATAAACGACAAAGCTATCGTTTATATTCGTTTTGTTGTTATATCTTCGTGATAATTCAGTCAAAGGCGGAAGATTGAAGGGAGTCCAAGAAAGGAGATAAAATACTGATAGACAGCAATAAATTCGAGAATGCTTCTGTTCGATCAGAGGCGATTTATTTCGATGTTGTGTCGCGGCAAGTCTATACTTACGATATTAAATGTGATTCCATTAGGCGATCGCACCGACGTCGGTCTCGATGTTTAGCGAATACAGGTGTATGTGATTTTTTGTGTCTTGATAATTCGATCGAAGCTGAGTTTCGGCTCCTCGCCGAAAGATGTAAACGCAGACTTAATTCGTAGAATCCTCGTATAGTTTCAACGAAAGCAGTTTCGACCAAGTCTCCAGTTGCACGGGTTGTACTGATCTCGATTCTTTCTTTAAATATTTGTCGTAATACATGTCAAATGCACATAACGTTCTATACATTTTTGTTTGTTAAAAATAAGAATACAAGACTGGAGTACGAACCTCGACCTGAAGAGGCTCTAGTTCAGAGGCAAGTGCTCTACCAACTTGACTAAAGTACTAGCTGTCCAGATTTTTTTTTCATTGGATCGTTAAGTATATTTTTCAGAAGGCTAATAAACGCTCCCGAACATGGGTCTATTTCCATATTTTTTTATTATACAACATAAAAAACTTTTTATTGCGAAAACTTCTTTTTAACAGAGGTTCGTGAGCTCGTCCCTTAGCAACTTTATGATTCACCAAGTTTTTTTTTCTTTTAATTTGTCTATTCTTTCTCCCTTAAACGAAGTCACGGTCCGCCATTTTCAGCCCTTGAGCGAGATCTTTCTCTTTTTTCTTTGTCTTTCTGTCCCGTTCTTTTTCTCCCTCCTTCTTTCTATCTGTCTCTTTTCGTGTGCGGATGTACGCCAGGATAAGCCAATTTTACTCATACCGGTAGCAAGACCAGGGTTACAGCATCAGGCGAAAGAGAAACATAGGGTGAGGAAAAAAGGGAGAGAGAGAGAGAGAAGCAAGGCACTGTGTCCACTTGAGCGCTTATCTCACGTATCTCTACAAGGAGACGATTGTCCACGGACACTCGAGCCGGACACGCCAATTGTTCACAACGAACAATACCACAAGACCGCTGTGAGATGCACCCTCTCTGTTCACTCAGTTCGTTCGAACTATCACTGCCAGTTTCTCTTTTCCGTTCAAACAATAGAAAAGTACTAGAAGACCATAGACGTGACACTATTTCTTACATAGAAATAAAAGATAAAGTACATTGTGTGGGTTTATTAAAGCGATTTTGTTTTTAACAAAAGTAAAATTGTAATCAATTCAAATTTGTTCACTTACCAAAGCAATATAATGTTACGTGTAATTCATGTCGTTTCATTGACATGAGAAGGAAAAACGAATATAAATGGAATATACGAACTGTTTTACATTACACGAGTGTGGACATTCCCCCATCATTGATTCTGGAATTTAATATTGATAGTTTGATTATATTATTCAATTATCGAAAAATACCAGTATTAATATAGATAATAACATCAGAATGCAGTAAAAATGTTAGAATGTCCATTCGGCGAATGATTTTGAAATTGATCCGTTCGTTTATGCGTTTTATATCCAGCAAATGAAAGAGATTGAAATACCATATGGGGTCGGAAGAAGGATTAAACGATAGAAGTATTAAACGTATACGAGAGTGCATGCTATCTTGCATTACAATTCGAGAATGACGACCGTCCGAAGCACATATATATTACAGAAGGGAATATCTAAAAAAAACAATGCAAACTAATATTGCAGATAGTACTTATATATTGAAATAATTGCTAATTGTTTACAACTAATTATTATTTGAACGAGGTCATTAATATTTGTTCAAACGAGTTGCAACGGTTTCGCTAAAACGAATTTTCATTCAGTGTATTTGACATTCGTGCAGTAAAACAAAATGTTTTTAAAATGTTCGTGTAAGTTGCTTCTAATTTCGCGACGTAACGAAGCAACTAGCCGAATACCCGGTCTTGGTATATACGTATATAGAGTTTTCGCATCTCCTCTCACACACAATGTGTTGAACTCTCTCTCTCTCTCTCTCTCTCTCTCTCTCTCTCTCTCTCTCTCTCTCTCTCTCTCTCTCTCTCTCTCTCTTTTTCTCTCTATCTCTGTCTCTTCCTTCTTCTCTCGCCCTTTCTCGCCCCCTCGTTCCCTCTCTGTCTTTCTCTCAGCCCTGTCTGGAGCACGAGAATATAAGCTCTTGCGAGCGCGCGATGTCTCTGAGTTAACTCGAGCGGACTGTGGATTTTTCTCGGCTTGACCTCGTTTCTATTTCTCCTTTCACCTCTCCCTCCTCTCCAAGACTTAATTCTGTCTCTTATACGGCCCTTACTATGCGAAGAAAAAACCCCTAAAGTATCTGCTTCTCCACGTCTCAAGAAGTTGGCTCACTTTCTGCCCTTCCGGTGCTGATTTCTATTCCTCCTTCGTTTATTTGGTGACTAATGCCATATGTGTATACATACACATTGCCTGAATTTGCACGCTCCGGGCGTTGCACACTCCCTCACATAATTATTGGGCCACATAGGACATAACAGTCTTCCTAGGATATGGCGTACCTTATGTCCTATGACATGCACATTGAGAGATCACCCTTAGATCGTTGTATATGGCGCTACACGTGGATAAGTAAAAGTCCAATGGAGCAAGAGTTCGTAGTCTTAAGGCTGTGAAGCTGTAACCAGCATATACCTATATACTGGATATTCCATCTTAAGTGGAATGATTTAAATGTTTAAAACTGACCAAGTCGAAGATGGAAGCGATATGCTGCACGTAAATATAATTCAAATTGAGAAATCTACTCGCTCATACTCGAATCTGAGTGAATGAGTAGAAGTAGGGAGAAAACAGTGTGCAAATTCAAGTTTGATCTGCTTGTTTCTCCTGTTCGTATTTTTAATTCGAATGGAAATCACCGCTGGGATAGCGATGTAAGATCGTCTCACTGCTAATTCGTCTACCAGCATCAAGAATAGTAATTAAATGAAAGTTCTGGCACGCTTCTAGAAAAACAAAGTTTCACTCATCACATCGCCTTTCCTCGTAACCAGACAGTTTCTCTTAGCATATCGTTCCAGCTACGAGAAACGAGAAAGACTGCAGTCTAGGGTGAGAAAAACTCTCGTTCCTTTTCGCCCCTCGACACCCAATGTCGTCCGCGACGTCTCGTTTTTCTTGCGTCCTGGCGCATCTAATTAAGCGAGATTTGTCCGGCAATGCTGACGCCCTTCTCTCGTTTTTTTATCCACCTTCCCTCCCTCTCTCGTGTAAATTGTACTAGCTCCCTCTCGTCCTATATACAGCTCTGCCACTCCCTAATGAAATCGCTCGTAAGTAGAAAGCGAGAGAGGAAGGAGAAGGAGGAGGAGAAGGAAAGTAGCCTTGAAAGCTCCTTGAGGAAAAAGGAGAAGGCATGAATAGCGAAAAAAGAAGAAGAAACTGTAAAAACCGACTCTGGAAAAAAGGGAAAAGCTAGTTGAGACGCTTGTATGTGAAGACGCGTAGTTTCATTGCGAATTATTTTCTGGAATTTTTCCTTGCCCGGTGAATTTTCTATTGAGCATTCGAAGAAGTATATTAACATGACCTAAGAAAAAACATCCCCTTGCCCCTCTCCAGTTTCTGGAAAAAATATTAATTAACAAAGGCTAAGTATCTATTGAACATCGCACATTCTTTCATGTTACAGTTTCTATTTACAATCATTTCATCAACATGGGTTATTAATTAGAACTCAAAATTACACCTTCATTTTATGGGAAGGATATTTACTGGTGTTTATTGCTTCGTTCCAAGAGCAAATCTAATTTGGAACTTAAAGACGTAAACCCAATTCGCAATATTGCTTCGCATTCGCGTATATTTCTCAAAAGATATTTTCTGCATTTCCTTATTGATATACCAACTAAATGGAAATTATTTCCTTGGCTATGCGAGCAAAATTGGTGCATGTTTTTGACAGAAGAAATTTCCGGCGTTTTCTAACCGAGCGCGCTTGTGGAAGGGGTAGCTTGGCAAGGAACGAGTGTTGTGAGCAGATAGAAGATCCTAGGAAATGACGGTTAATATTCTGGAGACTCCATTTAGTATCGACAAGAACATACATTATAGATCGACATTGTGAAAAATCTTTCCAAAGCTTTTGGACGAATCTTCGAAAATGGAACATCACTATACAATGTCAGAAGCGATTTTATAGGCTGCAAGTACTACGAGGTTTTTTAAAAATAAGGCTGGGTGTTCCAACCTGACACGAATCTTTTTTTTATTATAGATGTAGACGGACGGAACAAATTCCCACCATAAATTATCTTTTATGGGATTGATATTACAATGTTGCGAGTATGTTGGTTTATACAAAAAAACAGAAATATTTATTGAATATAAATAATCTAATAAGGGCGTTATGGTGTGCCCAGTATAACATGTTATCACGGATTACAAATTGTTGAAAAAGTAAGTATAATTTTGAAGTTTAAATGTTGTGAGTTCTAAAAAAACATGCTGGTATATACAAAGAAACAGAAATAGTTATTGAATATAAATAATCTAATAAGTAAGTTATGGTGTGCCGAGTATGGCACGTTACCACGGGTTACAAGTTGTTGAAAAAGTAAGTATAATTTTCAAGTTCAAATATTGCGAGTTCTAAAAAAACATCCTCTCTCTTGACAGTCGTCGACAGCAAAATTTTCGCTGATAAAGTTAATGCCACTCACATTAATATGTAAAAAAATTGATTTTTTCTTTCTTAAAAACGGCATAAACAGTTTCTAGGCGACACAATAAAAAGGAATAAACGAATGTAATGATATCAACATGTAAAAACATAAATTTAGTCAGAGGCGAAGGATTTTTCCGGATGTGCCTATGGGTTTCAGAAGCGAACGTTAAGAATTTTGACCTGCATATTGAGAACCGCTCTAACTCAGAGTCTC
Source organism: Tryphoninae sp. B BG-2022a (assembly GCA_030523005.1). Taxonomy (NCBI): domain Eukaryota; kingdom Metazoa; phylum Arthropoda; class Insecta; order Hymenoptera; family Ichneumonidae; species Tryphoninae sp. B BG-2022a. The sequence continues at coordinate 27,288 of JAPYZU010001073.1, read as the reverse complement.
GACCTTCTTATCTTGTCGTCTCTAATTTTTAATTTATCGCAACACTAGAGAATGCGTTTGTTGTAATAAAACAGACCATAACACTGCGTTATCGAATGAGTTTTAATATTGGCACATTTATTTATTTCATCGACAGTGAAAGAATATACTTTACCCTCCTCGTAATGATAAAAGTGACATTGTATTTAGTAACAACTGATCATTGAAATGATTGGATTCTGAAACTTCGCTCAAGACTCGAATCAATTCCATCACGAAAGCAGATTGTTCCTCCATGAAATGCAAAACCTTCATTTCGATACCATTAACATAAATGCTTCGTTATAAATTGACAGCTTGGACTACTTTCCCATGCCTTTTTCCAACTATCGACCATCGTTAGATCGGTAATAACTTTTTTCATCTATAGACTTTCATCTAAAGTATATTGATTTTACAATAATCTTAATACTCTTCAAAGTGTAGAGTTCTATAAAACGCGCCTTCCTAAAAAATAAAATAAAAAACACATCTGGCAAATGCGATTTGAATTCCCTTACCAGATGTTATAGGCAAAAACACTCTGGGATCTATATTCCTTTTCCCTACCTTTATTCTATAGGCACCTTATGGAGTCGAGAGATACCAATAAGCCGTTGGTGGCGCGCCTTCTTGTTATCACATGTCTACTAGTTCGTAATTCAACTCTTCTTCTCAATAAAGTTTTTCGTTTTCGCCTTTCGCTTTTTATTCCTTACTGCGTTTTCGTGAAAATACGTTCACCAAGGGAAGCAATTTCTTCGATAGGTATGGACGAATATCGACTTAAATCTTCGAATTGCCATTGTGTTATATAAAAATTCTCGGTATTCGAGAACCTCAAATATCTTGGCGTTAAACCGCATTTTTCTCCAATATAACTCTCTCACCGGCTTTTCTTTCTTTATTGCTTACTTATCATCGGACTTATCGATAGTCAATGAGTAATAATCGGTTCTTAACACGAACACGATGTTTCGTGAATTTGCGAAAAAGTTGTTTCGATAGCTCGAAGGATGAGACGATGAAGAAAGAGAAGGTTTGAGAGAAATATATATACCTATATTTGGACAGTCTCGTTTTGTGATCCAAAATATATTTGGCACCGCGAACTAACCTTTCCGTACATGATTCTGCTTCGCTAGGACGGAGACACGATTGAAGACAGACCGAGGAATCGACAGGGACCTGGCCAACTATATCTGGACCTATTCAAGAATTCATTACGTTCGATTCTCCTCGTCTTCTCATTCCTCTTTCCCAACCGTTCTCTTCGACGAGAATCGTTCGCTCAGGAGCTTGGTCTGCAGTCCGGCTTCAGTGATTTACGTCGTTGATGCCGGTGCGGCTGCCCTTCCCTCTCGCTGGTCCCCTCATCCTTTTCGTCTCCTGTCCGCCTGTCGTTACGAAAGAGGTATATAATGTATACGTTTATATATATACATATATATTCACATACGAGTAGGATCGAGTGGCGACTCGAATATCATCGGCTATTCGTGCCTCGAAGCCTCGGCCAGATTTAGGGACTGGGTGAAACCTTCCTCGTGCGCCTTTGCCCTCCAGCCAGGTCCCCTTTGGACCCTCTTAGAGTTGGCATCAATCGTTGAAATAACGAGCCGACATAAAGACCCTTTTTCGTCGTTGACATCGACTAAGAAAAGGCAAGCAGTTTCACTACGGAATCCTGTAGAGTTTCACCCCGAAATGATATAGAGTCCACCACGTACATCAACTTACGTGCAGCTTCGGATCAAAGAGATTGTCGGTTTGAAAAACAAACGCAAAGTATTTAAACAATAACATTAAAAATTATAATCGTGTGTAAAATGACATTTGATTTTTTGAATTTCTGGATCCGTATGTGTAGCCTCATGTTTTTCTTTCATGAAACATAACGAGATACAGATCTGTGTATAAGGAAAAGCATAAAGACATGTAAAACCCTTTTTCCACATGCATAATAATTATAATAATAGAAGCCCTAAATATATTCGTGATCCACAGTCGTGACTTGACAGAAAACATGACGGTATAGTAGGACACTGCAATTCCCTCTTCGTGAAGGCTCTGCATAGACATATATATATGTAATCGCTCACGAGACACTCAGGCCGTTTGTATTTATCCATTAGATATGTACGCATATGTTAGATTATTCTACGGCCTACTTGCGGTAGAGAGAAACGCAGGACGAGAGAGAGAGGGAGAGAGTTGGAATCTCGCGTGGTACTACCCCAGAGCCCTCGTGCTCGCTCGTTCTCTCTATTTGCATAATTTTCATAATGCATTAGCGAGATTTACATTGCAGGCGTACCGTTGAGGGTGCAAAACTATCGCCGGTGCGCGAGAATGGGATAAAGGATAGAGGATAGAGAGGGTCAGAGGGAGAAAGAGAGAGAGAGGGAGAGAGAGAAGGAGAGAGCGAGGGAGAAAGTGTCAGAGAGCGAGAAAGGACTGGAAGGCAAGCAAGACCTGCCATACGAGCAAAATTCCCTCTCACGTACCTATACCTACATATCAAAGTATAGATACATATATATATATATATATATATATATATATATATGTATGTATGTATGTATGACCGAACGTACTTCTCCTGCACCTTCCGCTTTCCACGTCCGGTATACACACATCTATTGTTGCTATTGCCGTTACCACCCGCAGCGTCTCTTCCGGGTGGACCACAATAACCACAGATATTGGCGTCCCAATGCGCGTTCGAACATCCCAGTGAAGAGGAAAGAGGCTTTTCCGAGTTAGCGATCGAAACGAACAAGCAGAAAGCCCGTGAGGCCACGTTTTACCGTGCACTATGGAAAATTCAATGCAACGCGTTTCGTTAACTGAGTTATTATTATAATTATTATTTTATCAACGATGCGCCGTTAGACAAATATCGCGAAGAATTTTGCACATAATATATATTTACCCGTTCGAACGAACGTAATTCTATTAAATTCGGATGAATTTTATTTTTAATTCGATCAAATTCATTCGAGCTTCAATTAATCTGTTTATCTCGAGACGATCGTTACGATTATACTATATTCGGAGTTATTTTATCGATATCTCATTGGTTCGCGTTGCGTGACGAGAATTTTATCATTTCAATTAATTCAAATCTCGAGAGGGATGTTAAAAGTTGGTGAAGCGTGTAAATTCTCGCATGAAACATTCGTGGCGCGCACAATTTGATGGAGAAAAGGGGATGAAGAGTGAGAGGGTGAGACAGAGAGAAAACGAAAGAGAGAGAGAGAGAGAGAGAGAGGAAGGGAGGGAGCGAGAGCGAGAAAGGAAGCTAAGCGAGACATAACGACCCCGTACGCCGGGGGTTACGCCAGCGCGACAACGTAGAACGACGACGACTAAAAGGGGCGAGCGTGCGCTCAGACTTTACCCCCCGTTTCCACCACCTCCACTTTCCGCTCTGTCCCTCTCTCTCTCTCTCCCTCTCGCACTCTCTCTCTCTCCCTCGCAGGAGTGAGAGTTAACAAACACCTAAATCCTCGTGGCGGATAACACCTCGTAAATCTGGCACTAATTTCGGCCTCTCGAAATTGGCCTCAGGCCAAAAGGCGACTGAAAAAAAGACCAAAAAAAAGTAAAGTTTGAAGCCAGGAGGATGACGGCAACGACAACGTAACCCACACATATGTATGCACATATACAATATGTATGTATATTAGTTGTTACGTAAATCGAGAGGTCACCTCGTGGTCTGTGCCCACCAGGATTAGGTGGACAAGCTAGGAAAACGCTCAACTGCGGCCACTTACATGTGCGCGGGCCGGTAGCTTCATCCCTCTCCCTTTATCACAGGGTGCACCAAATGGCAGGTAAAAATTTTTCACTGCTCACTTATCTGCACGTATTGTACATAATGTGTACGAAAGTGGAGCAACGAGAGAAATTAAAGACAAAAATCCAATTGGACCTCCCCCCCCCCCTCACCCGTCCTCTCCTGCCGCCACCTTGCGTCCTCTTAGCCGTTTTTCCCCCATCAACAATCAACTCTTTCTCGCCAAAAACCGGTTCCGCGTTGATTGTTACAACGTAATAGTACTCTCCCTACACACGACGCTTCTCTCGAGTCGGTAAATATTATCAGAATTTTTAGCCATATCGAGACTCGAACCGTTCGAGGTTCGAGAAGGCGAGAATATGCACAAAACTTGATAGTATAGACAATTATGTGCGAGGTATGAGTTTGTTCAACTTCCTCGCAGGTTGACGAAAACTCTTCGTGCTATAATTTTTGGAAGAGTACCCGAGAATACCACGAGGGTGTGCGAGGGAGACTTAATGACACTCGCAGAAATCTTTATGTGCAGAAAGTGAGATTGGTTATATTTGAGTTTGGCAAAATATTGATTCAATAATTGGACCACTATTGAGAAAAGTCACTAGATTTGTTTACGAAGGCATCGATTGTTTGTTATTATTCCCCGTTGCTTCCTATAGAAACCCTTCTGTCTTCCCAATGTGCCTTTGTTTAGTAGAAGTTAGGTAAAAAAGTTAGACCGGATCAGTCGGAAGGGGTTGAAGGAAGAGGCCTCTTTCAGCTTCATTTCTCGTTCACGTTACTTCCAGGTTTTCTATAATTGAATTTCGTTAAAAATCCGCATCTACGGAGAATAGCAGATTTTTGCTTTGTCCCGCTAGAAAGTTTCTTTGGATCGTGCGACCCTCCGCCCTACTTGTCAGGATGACTTTTATAAGAAGATGGCAAGAAAGTAAGATGGAAAAAGAAACGAGTTTCGCAAAATATATTGTTTTAAACTATGAAAAATGTTCTGTTAATATAACTTTGAATAATTCGCGAAGAATTCAATACAATATAAGAAATTAACGAATATGATGATACTATAATTGTTTTAAGGGGGTTCAAAATGTTATTGGTTTACTCATTAATTAATCATCAATCCTGGAATATAGACATATATTTATATTTACGTATGATACTATTCTATAGTATCGTATATAAATTATATGTATATAGCACTAATGGTGTTAACCTTATTGCATTAATTAATCTTCGGTACCGCGACGTCATTCGACGCCCAACAAATGACCATCCATGTACAGATATACGTATAGAGTCACAGCGGGTTCAGCGGTCTAGACGCACCCGGGCGTTGACCAGTAGACGATTTCGCAGACGCCACGAATAAGCTTCTACGTAGATATCGTTAGTGAAGAATTTACTCTGTTTCTCGAAGCTCTTTAGTCTTTCAAAGACTAAAAAATAATTAAGTCGATGATAACGAAGGAAATGCTTGGCCGAAACATGTTTTTAATTTTTGGCCGTGAATTCACTTATTAATTATGAACGTATTAATTGGTTGATTATAATTAATTCAACTCACTTTGTAATTATGACGTGAAATATCGGTAAAAGCTTTCATCGAATCATTAATAACGACAAAAGCTTGAACTACCTCTCGTGTAATAATTATAGCCATAATTATTCTGAAATATACGATGTCGAGTTAAACTATACGAATAAGTATAGATTTTTGAACGACCGGTAGGTACGTAAAACATTTCTCTTTCAGCCTCCTTCGCTCGCTCCACCACCATGCTTTTCCAAACTGCTAGGCTCGAGAGCACAACCTCGTTGGTCGAGTGTTCTCTCCACGTTCGCTCCCTCGTATTCTCGACTGAGTGTGCACCTCTCTCTCTCTCTCTCTCTCTCTCTCTCTCTCTCCCCCTCCCTCTCTCTCTCTCTCTCTCTCTCTCTCTCTCTCTCTCTCTCTCTCTCTCTCTCTCACTCACTCTCTCTCTCGCTCTCCCTTTCTCTCTCCTTACCCCCACTCTCTCACGTCACTCTTTCTCCCAGTCGTGCGCGAATTTTCGGCCAACTTTGAGAGGTTGGCAATGTCGCCTACCCACTAGTCAAGCATGAGGTCTACGTATAGGTCTGTGTGTGTTTCATTCGTTCTGTGGCAGCTTGGGCGTCTCGACGGAAGATAAATATCAAAGAAGGCAAGACAAATAGATCTTTGAGCGAAGACACCGGCAAACGAGAGGAGGTGAAATGCTAACTGCACTCTCGACCATTCATATTTTCCACTTTCCATTTTATCAAAATATGAAAACGAAGTTATCCCAAGATTGGAACATTATTGACCCAAAATTTCATTGTAACCAAGAAAATTTATAAGAATTAAACACAAACCCGTAACTGGAAAAAAACAATGTTTCAAAATTAAAGTAAAATAATGACGTTGTATGGAGTAATCTCGCCCACCACGATATATACTGATAACAATTTTGTTTCCAAAAGTTAGAACGGACGAGAGATAGAACTGCTTTTAGAGTTACAGGATATGGCTGAGGGAAAATTGTAAGTTATTATCTGTTGGTAGCAGAAGGCGAGAGCGGCCAGTGCTGGCACGAAGTACATGAAAAAAAGTCCATATTCGCGAATGCACGTAGGGCACAGATTTCTATGTGTTTATTTGTATCCATATCCTGCTTATATGTTTGCGTTTTTTGTATATGCATGTGTGCGTACATGCGTAATAATGAGCGTGCGCATAACATATACAGAGAAAGAGAAAAGGTTTCAGGAATAAGTTTCTCTCTCTCTCTCTCTTTCGTTTTAATCTTTTGTCTCTCTTCTTTCTAATTTGAAATTTCGTACCGAACTTATAATCGGTACGACCTCGGGACTTGAACGGAGCCAGTATAAGCAATAATAGGATCTAGAGGCGGGGGAGAGGACTGTGAAGAAGTCTGAAACTGCCGGAGAATCGCCAGAGAGAAATGCCGGTGGCACGAAACAACTTACATCACTTCTTCACTCTCTCCCCCGTTTCATTCTCCCTTTCGCTTCCTCAGACTGTTAGGTAGAAAACGTAACGGCAACATAGAGACAAGGGATGATAATAATTGCCGCTCGTTAAGAATAGCCCGTATATACGAACAAGAGACAGGAGAGACAAATGAATTTCACGAGGAAAGGTTTTTGAGACCTATACAGCTCTTCTCTGTGGTTCGCTCTTACGAACAGCCCAAGGTCTGTCGAGGTTCGATACTTCGAAAAAAAGCTCATCCTCTAACCTCGATTCGATCCGCGACTATATCATCTCATCTCTCTTTCTCGCTCTGCTCTCTCCTTCTCTCAGCCGATTACTTCGCTAAATAACCACACTTTTGTTAATTGTTTTGGGGTCTCCGCTGTTCCGGCACGGCTGCTATCTACGTAGCCATTTGTCTCTTTAAATCCGAACGCCCCTACTTTTTAAAATTGAAAACCGCACCCTCGCATAGTAATTTGCTAATACACTGTTGGTTCGTACTTTGCACGGCTATTTGTTTCATAAAAGTTGAATTTGTTTTCACTGGGGCAATGTAAGTCCAGCCGCATAATCCGCTCGCGACTCAGGTAATTTTAGAATTACTTGTGGTTCCATCATATAATAAAATCATGAGAACACCATGACAAACGATGATGAACAAGGTTGAAAAATAGTTTATTGTGTAACAAATAGAGATAGATTATCCGGATCAGTTTTATAATCGCATCAGTAATATTGAAGAACTTTCTACAGTTGAATCGAGCTGAATAATTAAAAACAAATCCCGCTAGATCTGGGGCAAGTACAAAAATCTCGGCCATGGGTAAATTTTCCCCTTCAATCGCCTGAGGCTGGAGAAATGCAACCAATTGGCCAAACAAAATTGTGAACTTTTTATTTTTTTTTTAACATTTAGCAATCACATTAACCTCGGATTATTCTCAGCACTATACTCGCGTGAAATCTGATACGCGTTAAGTACTGAAACAGATGCAGCTTGATATTGAAATTGATAGCGCAAATGATATTTATTCGAAGATTTTAGTTGCTTTAAAATTGATACTTTAACAAGAAGATTTCCGCATTGAGACAAGGGAATTCGTTGCAGTCGTTTCCTTCATGATACAAAAGAATATTTTGCGGAAAAGGCGATTCCTATTATAAGTGATCACCATTGATTCCAATTTCAAGTGACGTTACAGGTATTAAAGCGTTAATTAATAACGATTTTAGGCCTTCTGGTGGAATTACATTTAATTGAATCCAATATGTTATGACACGCATCAAGACAGCACATTCTTACACATACGATTCTTTGTTCACTCTCTCCGTTCTTGCATTCTCTTCGGTCATCGTAAGAAATACTCGAGTCATATCTACATTTACCATTCGAGGAACCGTAATAATTCTCGAAATTCACAAGTAAAAGTATAATTGAAAACTACCAGGCAATGCAATTGGATAGATAATTTGTTGAAATTTTACACGTGGAATGGAGTTGTCAACGCGCCGTTCTCTCAGTGACCAGAAGCGGTCCACGATAAATTAATAATGGCACACTGTTTGGTTAGCTGGTACCGGCTGGTGTTGGTGGTGATGATGATGGTGGTGGTGGTGCTGGTGGCAGCAGTGTCGACGAACGCGGGGTGCAGGAAGCAGATTTCCCAGGTGACGTTTCGCGTGCTGTGGTCATAAATACGCTTACAATAATTATTATCGCCACCGGTACGTACGTCTGTGTGCTAAAATGTGCACCAACGAGGCTAGGAAGGGTATGAGGGACCGCGCTTTGACACATATTCGTCCGTAAGCACATACGAGATACGAGAAAACCACAAGGGTGAGGTGCAAGTGGAAAATTAATTAACCGCGCATCTCAAAAATAATGACGGATCCGACAACGTTGTTCCCTTGTTCCTACTTTACCTTCTCGTCCCAGCACTTATAGGAACTTCTATTAATCCGGATAATTATTAATGAAACTTTATTTCTAAGCTTAAAATACGTGCTTTCTCAAAGTAGAACGAGATCACCACGAATAAGTCCTCGATAATTTGTGCCAAGGTCATCGGTAATGACTAATTCACTCATTGATCCCTTTGTGCCCAATTAGAACGTCCGAAAATAAATCTCGCCCTATCGTTCTCTACATTCGTGACCTTTCGACTTCTTCGATGATACTTTCCTTTTTTTCTATAATTATTTCCACGCTCGAGCTCCCTTGGCGCCGGTCTCGTTGCGATTTCTTCTTTGAGATGTTGAAGCATACGGTAGAAGTTACTCCGGACTAATTCAAGTACGTCAATACGATCGCTTGGTTTCCGTAATGCCGATGAAGCGAGTATTTCCACTTTCCACTATAAGAAATTCTGGCACGAGGCGAATAGTATAATTGCCAATCCAAGACTTCTTACGTAATTCTTCTTCATCACTTAACGTCCGCCACATTCCATTGTATTCTTTGTTTCATTACTCACAATATAGTAAGAAGTAGTGAGTATACGCTCCTCTTTTCTCCGAGAAAGAATCTTGTGTACAAACCCGCCCAGAGTATACAGGCGTACATGCACGTCTTTCGCTGAAACAATCAAGTTTAGGTGCTTTGCTCTGTCGCTCTCGACAGTCTTGATCGTTGGTTTTCGCGTTTTTCTCCTAGAGTTCTTGAAATATCGGAGAAAAAACAACGCAATATTTTTCATCGGGGAATATATCCTCTTGAAATCATTTTTGAATAAATATTTGATTTTTCTTGCTATTTTCGGACTTTTTTCTAGGCATATGTCCTTCACAACTTTGTAATTTTTGTTCCACCAACTTCGGCATGATCTTGTAAAATCACAAATTTGACACTGATCACGAATATTGTGGTTGATTCCCTCTCGCATGAGAATTGATTGATAAAATATCGATAAAACGTGTAACAATTGGGTTTTGGTTGACCAATTGTTCTTCAATAATTTCTACATATTTAATATTTGACATTTAGATTTCGACATGGTTGATGTATTTTCAATTGAAATGATAATGTTTTGTTATGGGAAATATTTTCTTGAAATAAATTTACATTGATACATACCTACCCCTTTCATACAATCACACATATACACACTATTTCATGCGCAATACATATACATTGTAACGTTGTACAATATCTCGCTTGCATCCGACTCGTCCCAAAGACAGCCGTCCCCTCGGAAAGGCCCAAAACAGGCAAGTGGTGAAATATATATTTTTTTCCTTTCCTTTTTCCCAAATATTGTAAGGCCCGTGCAACGTTTATCGTCAAGAGGACCGACCCGCCAACCCCGCAGTCATCGCTGTCACCATCATGCCCGTCCACATCGCCTCACTCGCACAACACGCACTCCGTCATTTATTGAGGAAATTCATCCGTCCGTCCCCGTCCCGACGCCATCCATCGGCTGACCGGCAATAAGAGAGGACGAAGATACCAGCAGCGCATGGAGACTCCAAAAAATACCAATTACCCACAATCATAAACTCCCGTACGCAAATACTCTAAATTACCGACCGATCTACTTACCTGCCTGTTCCGATAGATCCCGCCCGCGATAATCTTGTATCGATAATACGCTTGACCCTTCCCCTATCGACCCGTGACGCTGCTGCCCAATGATCAAGCCCGAGAATCAGCAAAGGAGGAGAGGTCACTTTGCGACGAGCCACCGAACTGGCATCCCATTGGTGGAAGCAAAATTTGAAAAATTGAGAGGTATAAGTAGTGTACAAAGGAAAGTTTGCGGAAAATTTAGGGTCAAAGAAGGAAAGGGAGTGCGAGTGGAGTGTGAGTGTACGGATCGAGAGAGGTAGAGGAAAGGATAAACAGGAGAAAAGCGAAAGCAGAGGAAAACAGAAATGGAGCGAGGGCGAAAATCCTTCAGGACAACGGAAGTGTTTGCACAGGCCATCATTACCGACACCCCTAAAACAATCTATTCACCCTTTGTTGTATTGTATAGAGCAGCCCCCCTCCCCCTTTTATATTGTTTGCGTCACCCCTTTTTTGCTATTTTTTCTTTTGCTTCTTTTTATATTAAATAGTCGTCTGGGATCGGCGTCACCCCTTTTTGGCCATTTTTTCTTTTGCTTCGTTTTATATTAAATAGTCGTCTGGAACAGTTGTGAGAATTATAGAAATTAAAAGCGCGAATATTATAATTGCTCGAGTAACAGTCATCCCCTTTCCCGTCTGACCCGCCCTCCCATTCTTGCCAACTACCATCGTCGAACGAGCGAAAACATTCGATCGCGCGAGTGGCGCGATCGAGCTACACACGACCGACCTTCTCCGGTACCACAAAGTCCCCAAACCAAAACATCTCCCCTGCTTCCCGCCTAACCCTCTAGTTCAGTCATTATATACAATACATTTGAAAATGCAAAAAATCCGATGCGGCTAAATTTTGGATCGTTGTGGTGGGTGCTTAGAAAAGCTTAAGTTCAAATTGTCGACCGAGATTTCGTATGTGCACTTTCCGCCATCTTGAGAAAAGGGTTAATTCAGTTCTTTTACAATAACTCGGTTCTGCGTTGAGATACTAACATTGTTATAAAATACTTTTTTGTTGATTTTTTTACGCTCTACAATTTTGGTTGTATATATTTTTTACCTATCGTCCATATTTATTGAGATATTGATCAAAAGAGTCAAAAATTTGTGTACTAATTTTTGTTTTCACTATTTCCTCTTCTCCTATCACAGATATCGGAAAAATATTTAGTATGAAGCTCGTAGAGCGTGTTTAGACGTGCCAATTTCATTTTTTAATTTTAATTTTTCGATAAAAATTACGCCCGCTAGCGCGCCTCAAAGTCAGAAATTTCGTGCTCAGGTTGTATCCACGCGTTGGAAGGGGTTCAGGGAAACAATGCGATATAAAATAAATAAATAAACCAATCAAATTGTGAATTACGCCGATAAAACTTATTCAACAAACAATTATTTTGTGAGGAAAATGACAATGAAAGGCGTTTGTTTTTCTATTAATTTTTGTTGTCTTTTCGACGGTTCTGGCTGAAGATCTTCCTCCTTGATGTATTCTTCGGGTTCTTGCGACTATTATACGTAGGTAGGAGTTGATGTTCGGGTGGTCGTCAAATAATCATCATAATCATAGTCGTCGTCATCGAGTAAAATATCAACTTTGGCAACGTTGTTACATGTTTACCCACTGCAGGGAAGGCAAATAACAAAGCATGGATGAATCAGTTCTTCGGAACATACTATTCACCCATGCTTTTAGCGGTTGTGATTCCACATTGTCCTTTTACGACATCGGAAAATCTAAATTCATCAGCACTGTTGAGAAGGGTCCCCAGCTGCGGTCGTCGGTGGAATTATTTTATCAAGAACAGGTTGATCCGGAGGTACTCACTTGCGCCGGGGAGCAATTTCTCATCGCTCTATATGGTGGTAATCAGGAAAAATCCATCAATACTTTGCGATTTAACCGTTTCGTGAAATCGAACAACCTCTCAATCCTCCCACCAACGAAAAGTGCAGTCCGCCAGTACATTTTTCGAACATACCTCCAGGTGCAAACGTGGCTGGGATTGTTTAAGAATCCTCAAGAATGGGGTTGACGACGAACAAATTACGGGCTGGAACCCATTACTACCACAGCTGAGCCCGCTCCACGTGAACTTCTCAAACTTATTTCTTGCAAATGTAAAGGGAAGTGTGAAGCTGTTTGTGGATGCAGGAAAGCACGAATCAGTTCTTCCGTAATCCTTGTCTTCACTGCAGTGGGCAAACATGTAACAACTTCACCAAACTATGATATTTCACTCGATGACGACGACGATAATTATGATGATTATTTGACGACTACCCGAACATCAACTCCTGCGTACGTAGAACAGCCGCAAGAACCCGAAGAATATATCTAGGAGGAAAATCTTCAGTCAGAACCGTCGAAAAGACCAAAAATATTAATAGAAAAACAAACGCCTTTCATTGTTATTTTTCTCACAAAATAATTGTTTGTTAAATAAATTTTATCGGCGTAATTCATAATTTGATTGATTTATTTATTTATTTTATATCGCAAGGTGTCCCTGAACCCCTTTCAACGCGTGGATACAACCGTGCGAGTTGCTACACCGAATCTGAGCACGGAGTTTGTAACTTTGAGGCGCGCTAGCGGGCGTAATTTTTGTTGAAAATTAAAAATTAAAAAATGTAATCGGTAGATTTTAATATGCTCTATAAGTTTGATAATAAATATGTTTTCGATATCTGTGATAGGAGAAGAGGAAATAGCAAAAACAAAAAATTGGTACAAAAATTTTCGACTTTTTTTATCAATATCTCAATAAATATGGACTATAGGTGAAAAATGTATAGAACTAAAATTATAGAGCATAAAAAAAGCAATGAGAAAGTATTATATAATAATGTTAGTATCTCAACGCAGAACCGAGTTATTGTAAAAAAAACCTGAATTTAACCCTTTTTTCAAGATCGCGGAAAATGCACATAGGAAATGTTCGTCCAGAATTTGAACTTAAGCCGTTTTCTACCCCCCCCCCCCCCCCGACAACATATCCAAAATTTAGTCGGCCCGAATTTTTTGCATTTATAACCTGTTTTTTTTGACGTAATGACTGGACTACTCTCCCTGCGACAGACCGTAGTACTGTTAGTATTGAGCGGCGATATCGAATACGTATGAGAGTGAAATTAAGCCAGTGGTAATAATTAAGAGGCCGTTGACTCGGCGAACCTCGCCCTGAGAATGTTTCCCGTCTGATCCTTTCCCTTACCTATACGCTAGCTCTTCCCTTCAGTTTAGCTATAGATATTGTTTTTGTGTTACTAGTTGTGTTAATTTTTGTCTTATTCAAAATTAACTGGCCCCCAAAATCGGAAATATTTTTGTTATTTGTTATCTACCCCGGAAATAGTCCGCCATTAGTAATAGCATAGTAATAAAGGTTTTATTTGAGTTCTTAATTGTTTTTTTTCTTATTACCATTGAAACTCCCTACCCCTCTCCCAACGGCGTGACAACATGTATACACATATATGAGGCATTCAAACAAGTTTCAAAAACTTTTTTTTTATTTTCTCAATTTTTTAAAATATCTTTTGTCCATCGAAAAACTCTTCGTAAAAAATTTTGAGATTTTTTTGATTATCCATTCGAGATATCGAATTCTCAAAAAATCGTTCTTTTTGGGCGTTTTTGCTCATAACTTCTTTAATAGTGGCCAAATTGAATATTTGTTTGCAAATTTTCATTTTTGAATGTATTGTTAGGACGCGATTTCTGGCCCAATCTATTGTTAATTCTTTATTTTATTAGCGCTCGGATATGTCAGGATTCCGGCGCGTGGATCCCTGTTCTGTTTAAAGTGAGCATTCACCTCACTTGGTATTGTGTCTGCGTACGTGTGTGTGTATGTGCTGACGCCGCTGGATGTCTGTGTGGGTCGGGAGAATGAAATTAGAGTTGCCTGAGTGTTTCTTCTATACGCCGCCTCAGGTATTCAGTGGTTCGTTTATTTCTTTTACTTCGCCATACACACATATAATTCTCAATCACACTATAGTGCGCGTACACAGATACGGCGACTGCTATGCTCGCGGTAGCTCAGTCGTCAGGAATTACTGTCTAGACGCACGCGTTGTGCGATTCGATAATTTGTATTTTAGTTGATTGAACAATTGACTCGATATTTCCGACGTGCAATGTCACGGTGATAATTAGCACGGTACAAGAGGATATCCAGGTGCGAATCGTCCCCGCTAAGGATCGGTTAATCGCGAGAGTTCTTAATTATGTTCACACGGTTCCGCGAAACTCTGATATCACCCACGAACCTATAAGTACGTGGAATGTACACACCGCTAAGGCACGAGTACCGGTAGACCGAGAGCGATGTCTGTCGAGGCAGAGAAATCAATTAAGACTGGTGATGGTTCGATCGATCCGGATCCTCGTTGCCCTGGGGTGAAGGTGTTCAAAGGTCTCGCGGGAGGGTACCAAGTGCAATATTTCGGTCGTCGATTGGGAAGTTGATCCATCGTAACCGGGTCAACTTCCAAATCGGCAGTTGCATTTTGAGAAGAGTTCACGGGGCCGGTGTTACCGAAAGGTGTTTTCCCTGAAGCTGAAGTGTGTTGCTGATTCAGCGTGCTGGCCGTTTCCACATACGAGGGCTACGCGCTGATGTGGAATGCGCTGATCGCGTTGGGTCGAATACGGATTGCTAAACCTGTCCGTTGCCAGGTTAATCGGTCCGGAACAGTACTTTTAAAAAAATATATAGTAAAATGTTTTGAGGTGTTTTGAATATGATTTTTAAGCTTTCAAATTAATTTTGTTTAAGTGAGTGCATATTTTGATTGTTTGAAAATTTATTATTTTACACTTCTAATAATTTTTTTTCGAATTGCGAAAATTTGAAAACAAATTTTTTTTATTAACAACTATTAAAACCGTTTTTTAGAACTATATAATCTTTTTTCAATTATGAATAAATTTGTATAGTTTTTTGTTGTTAAGAGGTGTCTAAAATTAATAATATGTCATTATAAGTATATTTATAAATAATAGTAAGAAAGATTTTAACAGCCGCGGCTTATCGGGTAGCGAGCGAGTTTAGTAAGTAGTGAGAAAGATTTTTATTTAGTTGGGTATTCGTTTAAAAATGTTAAATAAACGATCATTATTTGAACTAGAATACCCTTTAGCTCGTATGTTTTCGGTATCTATTGGAATAATTGATTGTGAGTTAAATTTTTGCAGCTCAAACATTTCACTTAGCTAAAACATACCAGCTAAACGGTATTCTAGTTCAAATAATTTATTCATAATAATTTAAAAGAGATTGTATAGTTATAGAAAACGGTTTTAATAGTTATATTAAAAAAACAATGTTTCACATGTTCAAAAATCAACAAAAAGATAGTAATTATGGGCAAGCCACGATCTACACAGGCTTAAAAGTTGTTAAATCGATAGAAGTTTAAAATAACAAATTTTCCAAAAAATCCAAATATGCACTTTAAAAAAATGATTTAAGGTTTAAAACTTAAAACTCACATTCAAAAATACCACAAATAATTTTTTTATATTGTTTTTTTTTAAAGTACATTCAAAAACGAAAATTTGCAAACAAAATATTCAGTTCCGCCTGTGATCAAAGACGTTATGAGCAAAAAAGCCGAAAAAGAATGAGTTTTTGAAAATTCGATATCTCATCGCGGGCAATCGAAAAATTTCAAAATGTACTACGATAATTTTTGCCATGGGCACTGAAAAATATCAAAATATTGAGAAAATAAAAACAAAGTCTTTGAAAACTGTCCCTTTGTCGTCTCCATATATACATGTATAGATAGACAATTTACGACATTGCTCGGGGGGGGGGGGCATTTATGGCCCGATTGTCATTAAGATCATGTTGTGATCTTGTCAAAATTAAAGATAGTTTTTAATATTTTTATCTTATGCTTGTGTTTTTATTCCTCGTTGGCTCTTTTGCGGTTCGGGGCTTCTTCGCCCATTAGATCTCGTACTCCATGAACATCGATGGCCACTCCGATGCCGATCCGTCGATGAGATTATGATAAATTCCCTCGATGAGGAGAGTTCCAAAATGGTGTTGACGCCTCGACGACCCCGGAACGAAAGAGAGCGGGAATCGTCGCTGGCTCTGCAATTCGACGTTTGATCGATAGAACTGCGCATTGATTTATCGACCAAACGGGGAGAAGCATGTGATTCAGCAAAGTGCGCGTAGATTTTTAAAATATTTGAGCGAAAGCATATGCGTTTCTTTACAAACATGAAAACCCTCAGCTTTTTCGAGATTTCTCCTATTAATTTCAAATTATCGAATAAATGATTATAATTTTCATGAACTGCGGGATATTTTTGATGGAAGTAAGATGTTTTAAAATGTTTCTGCAAAAACATCCCTCTCCGGAAGACCTTCTTGGCCGTCGGATCAAAAAATCACGATTTCAAATCTTCGCCATGGTAACAAAAATTAAGCTATCCTGATGATCTTGGGCTTATTCGTCGCGTCTCAACGAGACCTTAAAAAGGTTATTGAATAAAGTTCCTGTCTAACTAGCAAGAAGGGAGATACAGCGTTGTGAACAGTCGATTTTTTGAGGTTTCGCGATATCCATCGAAGTTAACGATAACTTTCTTGCATTCCAGTGAATTTTAATCTCTCTTTTAGTCGCTTTTCTAGTTTCAACTTCCACTCGCACTTTTCTCGTCTATTTTCATTCCTCGTTTTCATAAATCATTGAGCCGAGAGTTCCACAGATACCAAACTAGTACTTAATCTCGTTCGAAACCTCTTTTCCATTCCACAATTAATATAATCGAATACATAATGTACCATTCCGATTTGTGGATAATGAAAAGATGTAAGGTTTGTAAATTTATTTCGAATAATATAGACAACGATCCGTTAATATCGTGAGCTACTTGATACAACAAATGTTTCGAGGATGAAGGAAAGGATGGAAGATGAACAATTAACGACGGTTGAGAAAAGAGATTCGGTCCGCCATTGGTAATGAAAAGCTCATCAAGGATTGTTCTTAAGAACGAGTATTAAAGAGCGTAAATAACCTGGTGAAACTTTAACTACCGATTCTTGTCATACGAGCCACGAGAGCTGTGATAATTTTTCACTATTTCCTACTTCGTAGTTCTCTGTTACTGGACGGTATTCCATTCAATTTATTTTACTCTCACGAAGCTTCTTCGATAGTTATCCGGACTTTAGGATGGTTTCGTTTTTTTTTATAAGACGCTTCTTTTCCAACCGTATTGTGATCGTCTCTGCAGATTCCGTTCTTTGTTCCCCGGAAATTTCGAAGAGCTTAATTCTCGTACTTATAAGTCTTTGGGAACGACCACAACTGCGACGATACACAAAGACTATCGGTGTTCGCTGGTTCTTCGCTATTAAGATTGAGAGCAGAGTTTTTTTAATAAATTGAGCGACGAGTGGAGAAAAAAATCGAGGGCTCCTCCAGGGTTTCACTGTCCCGGGAGTTGAACGGTTAAACGCTAGAAAGAAAAATACGATGAAGAGAAGACGCGGATGTCGCCCTGAATGTTCGATTTTATCGACTTGCCCGGAGCTAGCGCGGATAGAAAGAAATTGTCGCGGACGTGAAAGAAAAAAGAATTCAATGTTTCCCCCGCGACGATTCTCGTTCGTGCATCTGTATGCTTCTCGAGAAGGAAGAAAAAACTACGTAAAATTGTCTCGAGACTACGACTATAGTCGTGAAAGAAAAGTGAAGCTATCGCCGTATTCTTTATCTCTCAGTGCTAAAGAAGAAAAAAGGGTCTTTGAGGCTCGAATACGTTTTATGGCACGACTCTCGTTTCACCCACTTTGTGAATTCCACCTTGAATCTTTTTTTATGTGTTCCTCGTACTCGCGGATATCGAAATGCACGCGATTATGTTAATTCTAAGACTCGTATCATTATACTTTCAACTGATTAAATAATTATATTATTCGTTATTTACGATTAATTAGTTTTTACATAATACTTAGAGATAAACGTCAGTTAATTTCCAGTACCTACATTTTTCTTTTAAATATATTCTTGCACTTTCTCAAATGGAAAGAATGAAATTCCTTTATTCAGTAAGTATTACAGTAGTCCATATCTATAACTGATTAGACCTACCCTCGAGTACTTTAGTTGTTTCACAAAATCCTTCAAACTTCGCTACTACCATCACGGTATTTGCACAATCAAAATGAGCAGATAACATTCGAATGAGAAAAGGAGAAAATTCCCAGCATTAATCGTCTCAACTTTCCAGCTTAAACGTAATAGTCAAGGCAGAACGAGAACATTGTATATAGCGGTTATATATATCGCGTCTCCACCAACGGAGCACGATTCACATGAAAAGGAACGAAAGTGCATTGATAGAGAGACCAAGAGAGACTCTAACGTCTTGTTGTCACTTTCCAAAGTTTCCTTAGACCCGCGGGCGTGCGAGACTCTTGTTCCTCTCCTTCCAACCTTCAAGCTTCGAGAGATCACCCTCGCTTTCCTATCGGACCGTTCCGGAACATTTCGGTCTATTTTCACTCTACCACTGCAAACGTACACCTCTGGTCAGACGCGTTGGAATCACCGAAGTGTCACGCCCTGGAGCGCAGAAATCTCACGAAAATCTTACCTGCGGGTTCGTGTACCTTTCTGACGGTGCATCCACGCAACCCTGCTATTCGAGCATACAACGGGAATTTCAAACTCGTTTGCCTCTCGTATATATCGTTATCCATATCTGATATTTTATTTTATGTTGGATAGTTTTCTCGAACTCGATATAGTTGCCGTTAAAATTTGAAGAGTTCCGTTCGAGAGGGTGAACGAAAAGAAATATAAGAGCCAAGAGCGTGCAAAGATAGAAGGGAAGATATCGTATTATACGAAAAAAGCTGCCACTCTTGCAACTTTCGAGCAGTTATTTGATATTTCCTTACTTCAAGAAGGAGAGAAGCTGGACAAGCCAAAGCTGAAGACATGGTGTATTGCGATCAGCTGCGCTTCCCTTATGGCTTTGATTTCTACATATATATATGTCCGCATATCCGAAGATTTGTTCCGTATATCGCTTTTTGTTCCTCTCTCTTCTTCGATCTCTCGAAATCCCCTCAAAGCCAACGGTGAGCAGCATCGACTCCCCGTGCGAGCCTGGACAGGGATGAGGCTTATATATACCTACTCTTCTGGCTCATTCCTGGCTGAATGTCAAGTCCCTCGATCTTTCCTGGGATTTGCTCAGTTCTGTTGTACGAGACTCTATGAGAAATTCGGCTTCGAGTGGATCACAAGCATTTCCTTCTTCTCCATTTGCCAATTCGTTTCATATTTTCGAGGAAAAACGCGCCCTCTGTGACGCTGACCGGTAGCTTTGTCCATTTGGAATCCGCTCGATAACCACCGTGCGTGTTCTTCAAGCTCGATTTTATCCACAAGTCGTTTTATCATTGTGGATGTGCTACACTATTTTTTCTCATCTTCTTTTAATATTTATGCTAACAATTATGAACCATCCAGTGTCACCGATAAAAAGCTAGGAAATTTCTTTCCATTTACCCCTTTATATCGTGTTTTCTTTCCTCCCAGCAGTAATAAAACATAGTCTTCGGTGTGACATTGCTTCACTCGTCCACCTTCTCTCTTTCTTTCTGACCAGAGGGAAGGGAAGAGAGTTGAAGTTTATATTCGAATCTTAAAGGTTTATCGGTGCTAAGAAACGACACCAGTGAATCCGTAACCGCGAAGCTCTTCGTTCTCCTCCCTTGGGTCAGAAAGGAAAGATAAGATACGGGGACTCGAGGAAGAGGCGAGAAGGAGGAAAAGAAGAAGGAAACGGAGCCGGAAAAGGTATAAATGCAAGGACGACCAGGAGGCGCACGTCAGGCCGTAAAGAATCTCAATCATCATGTGGGCAGAGAGATGGAGAAAGGACTAGAGAGCGAGAAAAGGAGAAAAAAGAAGCAAGGTTTCTCGGCTGGGCGAGGCTCAAAGAACGTTATTGGAAGTCGTTTCTCCATCCCTGTCCAATCTTCTTCATTGTCTTTTCCCCCCTTCTTACCACCGTTTGCAATCCTCCATTCTATTCTCGACTTATCCCCGCTGCAAAAAATGATACTTTATAACAGTCGCGCATTAAGGATTTATTTTTATATATTTTCCCGTTTTTCCTGAAACGCTTTCGCGATATAACGCGACATCCTTGATGGCGACATCGTTCCCGTTAAACGTTATCGCGACTTGCGGACTTGACGTTTTCACAAATCCCTACGTGCTTCGCTCATGAGAATAGTTTTTAAATGTTTTCTTATAATTTATTTGTTTACAATTATCTCTGAGTGACAGCTCTCTCTTGTGACGGAAAGAACTGAGGTAACGCGTTTCAGGAAATATTCCCAGCGTCCTGAGAAGATACGGTGCATAAAGTTTGAAGTTGGGTCGAAAATTCGTACAACGGAAACAAAAGCCTATCTCGCGAACATGCCAGGTCACACAACGTTTCCGTTTCTCTTTTCTTTCTATATGTACGCTCTACTCGTTTCATTGAAATTCCTGTATACATACGAAGAGGTAGGGCTCATGCGGAGACCGGCAGGAGGCAATTCACCTTTGTCTCGCATACTTGTATGTTTTAATACGCAACAATGAGTCAAGACAGACAGTTAAATTTTCATATCTCTTCCCTCCCCCTCTCTCTTTCTCTTTCTCTCTCTTCCACGTGTCTTTTTCGTTGTTTCATTATTCATTTTTGACAACACTCCGCTGACATAGTTTCTTTCGGGATTCGAAAAGATCCGTTGTACTAAATAAAGCACGGCTTATCTATAAGACGGGGATTAAATAGCTTGTATCAAAAGTGCTAGATCGGTAAAAGTACGATAAAATCTAGAATGAGAAGAAAAAAAACGATGGTCCAATGACGTTGAGACGATGTCGAGAAGTAGAAGCAGAGTGGAAGGCTGTTTAAAACTTTTCCCGGAGAAGGTGAACTGATTTTTATTCCTATACAGATCTAGCCATGTAGAAAAAAGTGATCGCAGAAGGAGGGGAGGTATGAGACAGGTCCCTGGAAATTGTTATACGTTCGTGAAAAAGCACTCGAAACTTTCTCGTGTTCGTTAAGAGCTATGAAATACGATTTTATGAGAATTTCCATCACGTATTCCACTCCAAGCTTCCCTCGAGTCAAAGATTTTATAACTATACAACAGCACCACCTATTTTATGTCCACTTTATTTTCGGTCCTTACGAAACATCGTTTCACGTTTTCCTATACGCTGATTTACTAGCAATGAGGAAATAAATGGCAATGAGACAATCGCTCAAATAGGAAGTACATTTTATTAATGCAGGCGAGCGTGCAATGAATGCGTGCAGAGCTTTCGAGAGGAACCATTGTACGGTTAACGAAGTTTAGGCAACGAAAGCAATCAACTTTTGATGAAAGGCAAGCTCGAGGCGTATCCTCGCAGAGAGCAAAGTAAAAAAAAACAAACATTAACGTACATTAAATATATTAAATTATCATCAACGTAATTATCAAAAAATTAATATTGGGTATATCAAATTGATTAAACCCACAAAAGCCTTACTACATCCGCTTTAACGGATAAGTTTGCTCAGGACTACCTCCTCCTAATTTTCGGCTCGAGTAATCTCATAAATATTACGGAAGTCCACGACAGAAGTGATTCAGTACAATGGGGCGATTCAAATGGGTTACGTCTGACTGGTCAAAGTTGCACTAGACCGCTGCTGATGTGGCTATCGTGGCATTCGGATATACCTAGAGAACGTACCCTCTATTCTACCGACGTCCCTATAGAACTGATTCTATGGTTACTCCTGCGTGCAAGGGACACTGGTCCGTTCTAATCGCAGCAACATAGGAAAGCTATTATGTCGTGCGTACACTGAAGATCGTAGCGAAGTTATATCTCACTGGTGGGCATGGTGAAAAAAAAAAATAATAATCCGGAGCTCGCTTTGAAACGGTTTACGGAGGCATGAACGAGGTAAAAAAGCAAACAAATAAAAAAAAGTGCGTAACACACCACAGGACCACGTAGCGTTTTACGAGCTTTCTGTGACCGATAATCTCAACGTTGCGGAAAAAGGGCGGTAGGAACACCGATGGGTTGCAGGAGTCGCGGTGAACCAGGGGCGGGAGTGCAGGAGCGAGACAGAAATGAATTGGACGGGAAATAGCGTGGCGCCGGTGCTGCAGTAAACCACAAATCATTGTTTTATGAATATTCACGAAAGTAGGAAGCAAGAAAAGAAGAGAGGGAGTGAGAGCGAGAGAAA
Source organism: Tryphoninae sp. B BG-2022a (assembly GCA_030523005.1). Classification (NCBI taxonomy): domain Eukaryota; kingdom Metazoa; phylum Arthropoda; class Insecta; order Hymenoptera; family Ichneumonidae; species Tryphoninae sp. B BG-2022a. The sequence continues at coordinate 4,586 of JAPYZU010001073.1, read as the reverse complement.
AAGAGAAGGAGAAAGAACGAGGAAGAAGGAGAATGGGGGTGGGAGAGAGGAGACTCGAGGCGCAAAAATAACGTCGTACGAGCAGCTCTGAGGTCAGATCGATCGGCATTTCCTTTCCACCTTCGTCCTTATGCCGTTCTCTCCACAATTCCTAAACTCTCCCTCTCTCCTTCTCTCTTACTTTCTTCCTCTCCCTTTCTTTCTCGTTTCCATCCCCTTCTTTCGTCTTATGCAAAATTGCGGGTTCCGCACTGTGGGCCCTTGCAAGAGGCCCGAGCTCGACGCTTTCTCACGTTACTTCTCTCTTCCGCTCCAGCGTCTCACTACGGAACAGACACGTTTTGTCTATAATGAATTATTCCCAGCTTTTCCTTTTTTTGTTGCCCTTGTTATTTTCAACCGTTCTTTCTACTGTCTTCCGCGTTTAGAGCAACGCGGAGCTTTTAGGTAGACGCCACCACTGTCACCCTCGATTGTCCTGGGCAAGGACGAAAAAAAGAGCCGAGGTACACTGTTTACTATAGTTCTCTATGAAAAAGGAACTCTGACTTCGAAGGGTATCAGCGAGATTTAAATAATAGAATGAAAGTCGCCGGTGTGAAGAAAGAATATTCTGCACGACGAAGTTACCGTGAGAGGAAAGATAAAATAAGAGATGGTATAACACTACACGAGAAGAAAGGAAACTAAGAGAGGTTATAGTTCCGTGTTCGCTTCTACTTTTCCATCTCTCTATGTCTCTCCCCGTCTCACTCGCTCTCCCTGACCGCATTTGTTTTTGAACGGATTTTACCGTGCAAGCTTTATGCGAAATCTTCCGTTTCCTCCCTTGCCTCATACTCCACGATATTATTTTTCTTTTTTTCTTCACGTCGGTAAAAGAAATCCTTTTGGGTATACTCTCGACGCTAGAATCATAAATATGGCTCTTGGCGATTCTGGCATTTTTCACCAATGGTAAATAATAAGCATCGTTGTGGGTCCATGTCATTCGTAAAAACATGCTTCGCTCGGATTTCCGTAGAACAAACTTTGCCAACTAATGGAGTGTATTTTTTTTTTAGATAAATTTACCGTATTGTCGAATTCTTTTTACGAGACGTATATCGAGTCTTCGAGTAGATTGAAATGTTTCAATCATTATTTCAATTTTTTTCGAAGCACCGATAGTTAAAATAGAAAGTACGGCAAAGCTGCTGAGTCATATAGTCCATAGAATTCGCATTTTATATGTTATGTCCCCACTCATCAGAGTTCTCGTTATTTGTATACGTCTCACTGATTTCTACTCGTTGCTCTCGAGCCTTTGAGACCCCTCCCCCTTGCTCCTTCATAGTGTACCACCCTGTATCTCGTTTCTCACTCTTTCCGTATGCCTCTAAATTTCTCTATGTACATGTACACGCCAGGCACACACAGTCTCGCCGAACTTATTATTCCTGCAATGGCCACCGAGAAGTGATGAGAAAGAGAGAGAGAGAGAGAGAGAGAGAGAGAGAGAGAGAGAGAGAGAGAGAGAGAGAGAGAGAGAGAGAGAGGGAGAGAAAGGTGATGATGAAGCCATTACCCGCACGACACAGGCTAAGAGAGTAAAAATAAACTTTCCTCGCAACCCAGAACCGATAACCGTACACCAATTTTACCGTGATTGGTTTATGATCGTTCTGTACATACTTGAGTAGAATACAATTAAAAAAAGGTTTTCTCTTTAATGTAACATGAAAAAAGGTTACTATATTACACAGATTAAAGTGGAAAATTGCTGGGTTAAATTAAAATACGTCTTTCTTGTGCATCTGGCAAGCGCACATACACGAGACATTTTTTATAAATATGTTCAAGACAGAAAGATAATCGTGATCGGCTAGAATTTTCTTATCAAAGAATTTGACTAGAAAAACAGTTTTTTATAATTAGGTTTTGCTATATCTGTCATAATTATCAAAGGTTGTTATGACTCGCCCTTTACACGTCGCGTCAACCCTTACGGATTAACTCACGAATGCCCTCATTGGGACATTGATGAACCACACAACTAGGAACTCGAGCACTCAAAATTTCGTTTTGTCACTTGAATGGCATCGAGAGCATCCTCGAATGATTTCGAGTGGTTTTAAAAGGGGTATTATTTTTGTTTTTATTACACAAGGAATGTTTTTTTAAATAATGATTTTTATTGGAAAATATAGAAATATCGATAATGCAGAAATAAATCAACGGGGAAAAGTAAACAAGTAAACGTTGAAAAGCAACCATTGTTCTTCTATTCTATTTCAAATGCCTATTCGAGTGGTACCAGAGCACACGAATGAAACTCGACGCAGGCTAATGGAATTTGCAGTGAGGGCTTGCGAAGTGTGCGTCATGCGGACACGCATTGATTGCGAGAGTTCGGTTCTCATTTGTTCGTCATTTGATCACGAGCATTGGATTCATCGATTACTTGCATTCACGCGCACGTCGTCGACGCTCACACGCTCCACTGCATCTCTAATTTATCTAGGCCCTAGGCATACCCCTTCTCTTTGAATCTCTACGGATCAAAAAATCTAAATTTTCAAATGTTCATTACGGCCACAAAAATTGAGATATCTGGATAAATCTCAGGTTCTTTTTTTAGACTGTGGCCTTCGTTTTAATAAATTTGCGATTTATTTCGCATCTAACGAAGGAGAACCGATGTTTGCGAAACCTGTCGAAGACACATGTTGTACTATGGAAAATTAAAATTATTTCTCAAGCTATATACAATACGAAAATTATACTCTTATTTTTAATGTTTAGAAATTTATCAGCCATAAAAACTGTTATTTCAAGTTTTGGGATTTTTTCCCAGGATTCTTAAGATTTGCCAAAAGATAACGCTCTCTCAGCGTAAAGTGGTCGGTCGATCATTGTCCTGATGTTAGCATAGATTAACTTTGGCTAAAATTTATATTTCACCTCCCCTAAAATCGCGTTTTTTCACGATTCCAATATTAGGGCTGAAAATTGTAGTGAGAAAAAAATTGTTCTCAAAACTTTAAAGGGGGAAAAAATTTTCCGCATATCAATTTATCTACCAAAAATCGGAAAACCGAGAGGTTAGTCACTCGAGAAATCAGTGAACCGTTTCATTTGAAATCATGCTAGGAATCACTAAAAACGGCGCGAATTCACAGGTTATCTTGATTCGGAAACTACGTGAATCGCAGTGGAAATTGCAAGAAATCGACTCCTTTTACAAAATCGTCGTGCCACTAAATCTGCGGGTGACAAACCCCTCGGGAAAAATGTAATTTCCGGTTCAGTTTTTCGCGTATTAACTACCAAATATCGCAGGAATGTCTATGTTTTTTTCGAGGTATGGAAAATAACTAACAAAAACTTAGCCTTTAAGAGTCGTTTTTAAGGAAAAAAAAGACCGCCCTCCTGAGGCTCTATAGGAATACTCTGGGCACTCTTTACCAATAATAGGAAGAGCACGGGGGTCGAGAGCCATCAGAGAAAATTAGCTGGGAGAGTGAATAACATCTCCGTTAAAATCAATGGATGAGTGACTATGGAAGGATATCAGATCTTATCGAAAACACATCCCTCAGGACAAGATTAGAAGCCCGACCGGTGTGAACAGACCAAAAAAAGCACATTAGAGATAATGCGAATCGGGAACGCCGAACAATCCGTCGCTGATAAAACGAAATCGATGAATAATTTCCAGGTCGACGAACCCCTGTGGATTTCGTTTTGGTGAAGAGGTATCACGAATTCTCTCTACGCCAAATCAAACCTCTCTCACACTTTTGTTCCTTCTCGATTCGATCACCTTCCACTGGACGCGAATAAAAAAGGTTTCTTCGAGAACCCCCACGAGCAAGCTTATAGTAGTGATCCGGTTACAAGCTCCCCTTTGGTTTCTCCGACTGAAGGGTGTTGGGAAATCCTACAGCAAATATCCATCGATACGTTAGCGAAGGTACCGAAAGAAAGAAAGAGTAAGAGAGAAGAAATAAGACCTTTCTCACCTTGATTGTTGGACTCTCAAGCCACGTGTTTTAGAATAAACGTAATCAATTAATCGAGGCTATAGTGATCACGTGACCTCGCCAATGTCATTTAATTTACGTATCGTTGTTTTTCTTCATCTGATTTATAAATGTTTTTATCTCATAAAAAGAAATAAAAATTCAAGAGACGTGGGAAGACGGTTGGAAAAATACGATGCAGCCTCTCGAACATTTGAAATACCAAGCTTGTCCCAGGTTTTCTTTCCGCTGAGAATTTCCTGGCGCATATGTCAAGCTCGTCGTGGAAAGTGGTTTCTCGTGCCACGAGCCATGGAAGCTTTCGCGCCTCTCCCTTATTTTTCTCTCGCTCTTCTGGAATGTCTCTGAAACATTATCATTTTTTATTATTCAAGCCCTGACGTATATGCCACCTCGACCAACGCGCGATCATTTATTCTGTTGACGGAAGAACACTTTGAGGGGTAGGACGAAAGAATAAACTGTGACGAATTTCCGGAACCTTCCGCCATCGTCACCTTCGGTCGTCTCTCTCGCTGCCGCATCCGCAATGCCGGCAGGGCGCCAGTCGATTTTTTTATC
>JAPYZU010001072.1:0-28894 GCA_030523005.1 Tryphoninae sp. B BG-2022a | reverse complement strand
GATCGGTGGTTTTGACCAGGGGGCGATCGGACACGACGATGTGGCAATAACGTTCGTCTCGAATGGCCGTATGTACGTAAATAGGCTTGTAATTCTAATCAATTTTATACGGGGCTTTTCGAGTGAAATCAACCTTATTGGATATATGATAATTATTTAGAGTAAGAAATATATTTACGTAAACATAGATTAGAGTACAAAAACAAATCGACACACGAGCCCGTGTAAACACAAATATTAATCGGCGATTCGATAGTGGTCAAATACGTACAAAGAGATCAAAGGGTTTATAATTTCTTGTCTAGCTTAGCGACTGTTCCTTTAGTTCATGCGACAAGTCGTCAGTCTCCTAGAGATCTTTGTCAAGAGTACATGGACCTTGCCTCGCGTTATTAAGAAAGTTAAATAGTTAATTGAACATCTACCTGAGTTATAATTATTTCTCAACCCATTTCCAATAAACCTGGATATTTATTAGAAAAAGATTGATGAATCGTCAGAGATTGGTGGATTCAGGATGGAATTTTAATTACCCAGTGGTACTTTGATAATATTGTATAAAATGAGGACATAGCGAGAGCATCGTTGAAGAATCTTTATAGAACGATACAGGGGGTTGTTACGACCCTTGTGACTTAACATAGGAGAGAATGGGAATCGTTCGTGCGATTAAACAACAGACGTAACATTCCAGTGGCAGTGGTTGTTAAACGACGAGTAAGTCTTAGCTGTATCTACCAAGCTAAAAGAGTGGCGAGAGGACTGGGGCTTTCTTAGGGGCGAATGGAAAGGGAGCCAGTAGTAAAACTAAACGAATGTCGGACGTGGAGAACCGAGAGGAGTACGACGATTCACGACTCCGGTGTTATTTAGGACGAGCTCGTTCAAAGATATAGGCCGTACTCAGTAAGCGATACGAGAGTGAGTGTGTTACTAGAAAGAAAATCTCTACCGGTTGATCTATATTTATGTTTAGCATGGGGTTGTCTACTCGTCGGAAATTCTTTCGAACCGCTTGCCGTATTCTCATTTACGTACATACGCAATGTACTTTGAGGCTAGAAAACGAGGTAGAGCGAAAAAAAAATTCATCCTTTTATGAAACACCGGAAGGGAATTACGCGGATCTTTTTTCATCCCCGTTGTTACACGATCTTATTTGCTTTCAGGAACAGCGCATCATTTTGGTTTGCTAAGTTATGGAAATGTGAGCTTGTTAACGTGTGTACTTTTCAATTTTTACATATTCGCCTTCGAGAAAAGGAAGATCTTAATTTCATAATTTATAGGGAGTTTGTTTCATTTCCGGGATCGTGGGTCGTACATATCGGGTAGATGGGTGACATCGATGCTGGGTATGTCAAGAGAACACATTGTTCTATTGGAGCAAAACAAGTTGAAATTTATGATATTAAAAAAATAAACTTATTTACAAAAATCTTCCAAAACCTGTTTAAAATAATTTCGATTGACAATACGTAGAATAGTCGTTGGTATTTTTCTAGATTGTTATTATAACGATAGAGATAAATCTCGAACACGTTAAATGGCTATAAAATCTTCCACGAAGCATTCGTTTTCGAAGTTTTGCGGTCGGTAATAAACTCATAGATCGGTCTATCGTTCGTCAATCCACGCTGTAACGAGTTTTCGAGCGATAAACAAAACCTTCCGTATAGTCAACTACTTCGTTGCGTTAGAACAAGGCAATTGGGGTCAAGGGGTAATGGTGATCGCTTTTCAAATTCGACGTTTCGCTTTATCTCGTAGATACGATTAGCTTCGTTTGAATTCAAACTGAAACGATTATTTGTCAGGTGGATGCAATGCCAGGGAACAATTAAACGAGAATATAATTTGTAAACACATAAATCGAGAAATACGATACCGCAGTCACGAATAAACCCGGCAAGGTGACGATGATGGATGCAATATAGATCATTAAGCTGGATAGAGACGATGTAAATGCTAAGTACCTAGCTAGCTTTTTATTACACAATCTATTACACCCACATCTTGATGCAAGAGACACGTGACTTAACTATGTATTTTCTCCTTTCTCTCTCTTTTTTACCAACCCAAGACTTTTTCATCGTAATCACGATACCGTCGTAAAAGAGTTATAAGGGAGTTACAGAAAAACGACAAAAAGTGACGAGTCTTTTTCCGAAACGATCGTTTAGCATACACTCAGAGTTTCGACTGTATAAAATAGAGGGAGAGAGAGAGAGAGAGAGAGAGAGAGAGAGAGAGAGAGAGAGAGAGAGAGAGAGAGAGAGAGAGAGAGAGGGAGAGAGAGGGAGAGAGAGAGGAGAGAGAGGGAGAGAGGGGGAGGGAGAGAGAGAGAGAGAGAGAGAGAGAGAGAGAGAGAGAGAGAGAGAGAGAGAGAGAGAGTAACGACCGTACGGTGTGATCCGAAGTTAGTCTTACGGGTCAGCCATGCCTCTTGGCTCGCAACTATTAATTATTTTGTTGGATGGGGAGGTAAAATAATGTTTCGGTCATCGTTATAAATCGATTCGAAGGAGGACTCTTCCTTACTCGCCTCTCTTGAAAACCAACCCCTTACTTCCTATCTCCTTCTTAACAACGAGAGTATCGAACGTTTCAAAAGAAACGAAAAATTGTAGATTTGAAAAACTGTTATCGTTCAGCCGCGAGAGAGAGACAGTACATTGGGACTATGACGACGATCGAGCATAAGGGATGTAGGTACGTGTGTGCGTGTGCATAAGACCGTCTCGTATTGATCCCCTCGTCCGCTTGACCACCAACGCCGTCGTTGACCGACGGTCAATGAGATACGGTCTCCCCGAGGCAAGTCGGTGCTATGCCTTTAGCCGTCTTAGCTTCTTGCTTCGCGACCATCCCTTCGCTTACGATCCCGATGTCCTCCCTCCCTGCGTCGGCAAAAGCGAACAAAATCCCTCTCCTCGAACGGAAACTCGTAGAGCCGCAAACCACAAACGCGGCCACCCCTACGACTTGTCTCCCTTTCGACTCGACTTCAGTCGTGATTCATGCAAGTTGTACAATCCCTTACGTGCGAGAAGTCTGCTCTACGACTGGAGGAGAGGGGAGGGGGTGGAGAAAATGGAGCTTGATTGCTTCGTCGACGCACTTAAGGGTTGAAATTGATATCTCGTTAAAATTTCTTAGGAGTAATTAAATGTTACGAAAGATAGGAAAAAGGAGGGGGGAAAGAAACGAGAGAGCAACGAAAATAAAACCGAGGGGGTGGAAACGAATGCGCATGTCCGACTCTGATTTCACCCTCTGTTTTCTGTTCAACGCCACCTCGAGATTCGTACGTAAGAGGGAGTCTTTCGTTTCATCCTTATCCTCCCCACCAACAGCCACAACCGCCTTGTCACGCGCCCGACCTGCCACGTGCTTGCTGGTAAACATTCCGCACAAAAGTCTCCCCCGAGTCATATTTGCTTCGGAAATCATTGACCGAGAAGGTTGTACAGCCAGCCGTTAAATCACCGATACCCTCGTACATGCTCGAACCACGAGTAACAACTGTACTTTTTTTTTTGAATCGTACGAGAAGTAATAATTTAAGGATGAAGTTTTTCTTTTACGAGGAATTCCGAGACTACGGTAATTTCGATTGTGTTATTCATCGGTTTTATCAAGAGGAAGGATCTATTGGAATTGTCGTTTAAATATTAGTCACTGGATTTTTACTTCTCTCCTCGGGGAATTAGCCTGGAACATTTTTGTTACGTGTTCGAATCAAAATATAAATCGACCATCCCCCATCGTTCTGGGCTCCCCTGTGTCGAAATTAATTAGGGGATGAAACGAATACTCGTCGATAAACGCCACCCTTTTAATAGCCTAAGTGTATCTAGGATTACGGTTTAGGGTCGATCGAAAAATACGATCGTGCATCGACGCGATTATTCGGCTCATTAAATCAACCCCGAAGAGAGTCACGCCCTGAGCCCTAGAAATTTGCGGATCGGGTGTGACCCGTCCACTGTTACACGATGAATCACTATCAACCCAAATAGGCGAGTGAACCAATCTCTCTCTCTCTCTCTCTCTCTCTCTCTCCCTCTCTCCTCCTATGCAACGAATCTACCCTCAAGCTCGATGTACTAAAACACAAATCACATCGAGCACCCCCCCCCCGGCTTCATCCGATCTTCAATTCATTATATCAACGTATTCTCGTTATAAGGGCGATTGCGACGACCCGTACGATTTCTTTGATTGAAATCTTCGCGTGTGCTACGCATCTCATTAACGAAGTAGAAACGTATCGCAAAAAAAAAAAACGATAACGACGATAAAATGAAAATAGAAATTATGATCCAATTTAGCGTATCTACCCCCTTGTGCCAAATTTACATCCGTGACTTTGATAATATTTCGCGATGAAATCCGGGGTAAATAAATCGTCCCGTGATAAACATCACGGTTCTATCATTCGTCGCGACAGGAAACCGTGAATTCTTTCCTTCTTTTTTTTCCAGCTCCTTGGTGTACACGAAATATAAGTTTTGGGTCGCGGAACTCTCGATTTCTTTTTTTGTTTTTTGTTCAAATGTATTTTTTCGCCCTCCCCCGAACGAAGGTTAAGCCCTCGATCGACCGACATTGTCCAGACTTGACTGCAAAGCCAGCCGACCAGCAAACAGACTCGGTGTGTTGCGTGCGGCCTCCTTAACGTTGATCTGGGCCAGATCAACACACGTACACACTCTTGCGATCGCACCCTTTCCTTACCAAGCACTCTCCTTCTTTCTTTCAACCCTCTTCTGAGTCCACGGGGAGGTTATTATACGCAGGTTTTTCTCTTATAAATCGCTCGTTCTTTTTCCTTACAGAAAAATCCCTGCTGTGCCGGACAAAGGGCTTCGGTCGACGCAATGTACCGGAGGGACAACAAGGAGAGGAGAGGGGTGGACGAAGAGAAGGCATATAATCGAAGTTATACACATCAACCTCTAAGCACCGCGACAGAGTCCACTTCTCTTGGGGTGGATTCGCACCCCCTATGGCCCATTATACGCGTGGACGACTCTCCGTCACTCATGAATATTTAGGACACACACGTGTGATGGTGTGTCGTGGTTTTAATTACGACCTGGAGGGATATTTACTTTTTCATCTTTTTTACATATATACCTTTTACTCCGCGCAAACGATTGGAGGCTCGAGCACGTGTCCCACTTCTCGATAAAAATCTGAGCTATCTCTCTCTCTCTCTCTCTCTTTCTCTCGGTTCTTAATCAAATATCTACTAGCTTGAAAATAGCAGAGGTCGCTTTAATTGAATTTAGAATTGTTGCAGTTGATTCGCTAAGCTTGTCATTCGTCGTGGACTCTTGGAGTTATCAGCAACTGGAACTGGTTGTAGCGACTGTTAAACTGGTCGTATGACTTATGAAAAAGTCAAATGATCAATATTAGTAACGAGTTGTGTCATTACCCACGTGTTTCTTGACTGGAAGTCAATCGATTTTATTAAATGTTCTCTATACAATCCGCGAATCTCACGCAAGCTCGAATCTATTTTGGAATGTCGAGCTTCCATTTTTGTTCTTTCATAGTCTAATACCTCTTTCAGTTTAAGTTTATCTTAGAACGTATAGGCGTAGATGTAGATGTGTACACAGTGACTGCGAAGGGCGATGAGTCAGGTCGCACTAAATATTGGACTGTTCTACTTTAGCCCTCTTTCTTTCGCAAATTACGTAATTGTGATCAAACGAACGAGATTGATAGATCCGGAAAAGACAACGCGATAGTTTATTCGCAATCTATTTTCCAGTAGGACAGAAATAATAATTGTGAGAATGCTCGTATCGAATTTATCGCGAGACGAACACACGTGTAACTTGCCTTGAAGGTTTTGTAGCTCGAGACGACGTACGAGGCGCCGTCCTCGAGTTCGTCGAGATTGAGCTTCCTGTCACCGTCCATGGAGAATATGTGACGAGCACCCCTTGGCAGATCGAGACGTTGTGACAGTCGATCGAGTAAAGCTTCCAGCGAGCCGATGTCACGACCGGGTTTGAATCTGCGAAATCACACACGTGAGAACTCTGTGACGTCTTCAATGTCATCGATCGTTAAATACATGAATTCATGGAGAACTTTGAGATTTCGCACACTTCTCTCGTACATTCCCCTCGCAATCAATTCAAACAAATACTCAATAAACAGTGAGAAAGGAAAGTAAATTTTATAGCGATGGATTGTTATTGAATCCATTCACGAAGGTCCATTAAGGTCAACCATGTCATAAACAAATCGTTAGATTTTCTACGTTAGAAACTACCCCTAAGGAAATGAAACCCTTAAATATGGAATGAAAAATTATCATAATTGACATTTTTTGTACACGATTCAAACCACCAACCCTCCAGTTCACTTCACTCTATTTTTATGTATTTCACCGACTATTCATTGTGCCATTTGAAAGACAACAATAGCCAACCCTCTAATTAATGACACTCGATTTTTATATTATTTCCCGACCATTAGCAGTGTCATTTGAAAAACAACAAACCTCAACCCTCTATTCCACTACAAACAACAACACCCCTAAAACAAACAACAACCCTACACAACAAAAATACAAAACATTCCATACAAGACGTAAAAACATACCTGAATTCGACACCGGGAAAGTAAGGATCGCCATTTTTGTAGAAAGTGACGCGTCTCGCTCTCCAATAACCGAGGTTGTTGTATCTCGTTGTCGCGTTCGCAAGGTGCTCGTGTCGGCTCTTCGGCCTCTGCTCCGGCTGCTCAGGAGGCGGCATGCGGGGACTGGAGGGTCTGCTCTGCCTCCAGTAACCACCCATGCCACCTCCGCCATTACTCCCACCAACTAGCTCGGAGTTAACCCCCGTGCCACCGCCGCCCATACCCATCCCCATTCCGATCATTCCAATCCCGGTACGCGCCGTCTCGCGGCGATTTTCGAGCTCGGGGTTCCCGTGGACGGACGAAGTACCAGCACCGACGATACCACCGATACCGACGAGCATACCACCGTCAGCGTTTCTTCCACCGGTTCTCGGCTCTTCATTATCCTCGTCGTCCTCGTCATCGTCCTCTTCGTCATCCTCGACATCATCGTCGTCCTCGTCTACATCGTGATCACCGTGATGATGATGATGATGATGAAGATGTTGATGTTGTGACGCGCCGGTGGGAGAATTACTGGTACTTTCGTCGATCGAACCTTTCTCGACCACCGTACCGGCCGTCTTACCGTTGTTCAATCCTTGTCGTTGGGTCTTCGCCGAGTCGTCGCGACGTGGCGCCTCTTGCATCGTACCTTGCTGCTGTTGGGGTTGTTGCTGCTGTTGCTGCTGCTGCTGCTGCTGTTCACCGGTAACCATCGTCGCTTCACCGACTCCCCCACCATTCACCGTACTCACAGCACCGTTCATTTCCTCGTACTGACCGAGACGCGAGCTTGCCCGCGATGCTGCCGCTGCCTGTTGCTGATTATTGTGCGCGGCTATCATCGTGCACGGAGAACTACCCCCGTTTCTTTTTCCTCTCGATTTCAATTACAGCTTTTTTATATTAAGACTGTCAATTTTTTGTCAATGCATCGAGTCATTTATCTTCGCGCTGGTTCGCTGAAATTAATGCCAAATATAACTGACTCGTTTACGATCGAGTCGCGATAAGAATCGACGTATTTCAAGCCCAGTGTTATTTTGATTTAAAAATGTTCTCTTTCTTATTTTACAAGAAATTGTTTCGTATCGTTTAATTGGTTAGTTTACATTCGCGAAATGTAGATTGTATTTTTACTACATGAACATCCTCCGCGCTCGAGCAAGTACGGTTGAGTGGACGTTCGAGAAGCGTGATAGGCCAACGCCGCACCGACCACGTGTTCCCGGAAGTACTCTTCCTTTTTTTTAGCAAATTGAACGATCGTATAGCGTGCAAGAGGCTTCACGTGCGTCAATCCAACATAGTGGATAATTCTCCCTTCGACGACCGGCGGCTTTGCAAACCCACCCCCAGTCGTTTACTCTCGTATCTCTCGAGCTCCTCCACGCTCTTCACTCGTTTCAAGGTTTTTCTTGACGATCTGGGGCAATACTTATTATCCTCGTGCAAAATACATATCCGCGATTCACGGTCCGTATTTTTTTTTCTTTTTTTGTAGCCGGTCACGTGTCGCGTGATTGCGGAATATTCCGAATCGATTGACCACCCATCGTCCCCTGAAACCCCTTGGACGAGGGGGAGGCCTCTTTCTCACCTTCTCACTCTCCCGCCCCCCTGGGTTCCTCGTACACTTTCACGACTTGCACACGCGTGGACGTTTTACAACTGCGGACTCCACTGCGGATTACGATCTTGACGAAACAATGTAAGATGTAACGATAGACTCCTTGCTCTTAAGAATACACAGCGTGATTGATTCAATTTTGTTTGATAAGAATGCAAATAAGCAATTTAATTTGTTTCAAGAAAATTAAATTTTTCGATATTTGTCTCTTCTTCGCGCTATTTTACTCCTCGACGCTCTTTCTAGCGATCGGAGAAACGTATGAGAACCCAGCTGTGTCAAGGAACGAGTCATGAGCACGGGGTCGAAAAACTATTCACTGCCACATTTCGAGATTCAATTTTCTTTTTCTTTCTTTCAAAACATCGCATATGTCAGTATTGCGAATTATAACTCGAATATTTTATGTAAATTCGATGCACCATTGTCAAATTATATCTCCAGAAGGTTGTAGAACCTTGCGCACAATTTTTTAATCGAGGAATTACAATTTCGATAAAATTTCAGTAGTACAAGTCGACCTTTGGTCAGACCGGAGGAAACTACCGCGTTTGTCCACGTTGTCTCGGCGCATCGGATCACTTTTCCACCAGTAATTATCGAATAATCAAACAGGAAACTATGTTGAATCTTCTCACACAGAATCGTGCAACTGGTCGAACTTCCGGATCAAGGCCCAACCCTTATATTGGAATGCAAAGTCTAGACCGGGACCTTGAGCGAGTTCAAAGATCTTTCGATCGGTGTCAAATTTCTCCAGTGCAATCGACGAACGTGATATATATATATATATACATATATATCGATTTCGATTAGAGAAAACACCCGCGAAGCGACCGTTCGAATGCAAATTCGCGTTACAGTCGTCGCGGATAATTATTCGTCGTTTTCGTCGTGGTATCTCGCTCTTTTCGTCTCTCGTCGACGATTCCCGTCGTGTTTGGTATTACATATTCATGGTGCGCGTCCTTCGACGGTGGCGTCCAAGCGTCGAGTGTCGCTCTCTCCGACTGTGGATTACAAGCGTACGGGTCGTGGGGGTGTTCTTAGGCGTCGGCGTCGTTTCGACCCTCGTGTCAGTGAACCGACGCCGGGACTCTCACCGGCACCTTCTCTCTTACACTCGCTCGCTATCAGGCCGTACGTCGTCGTTCAGTGTATGTTCATTTACCGGGTGCAAAAGCCCGCAGGCTTTTTACTGGCGAAAGCCCTCTCTTCCCGCACCGACCCTTCCTCTAGATCATCCCCCCGTTTTGCACGATTATCTCGCATATACAGATATGCGGTAATCGCACGAGCACGTAGAAACCAGAGAGTCAACCCCGAACTTGTTGCTCCCTTGGCGATATCACATCGCGGTATATCGACGCAGAAGCTAAACCCACCGCCTGTCCTTCGATTGGCTAGCCAACTATACTCGTTCATCCCCGCTGAAGAGCCACGTCCGAATGGGAAAAGAGGACTCGATTACTCCTGGGCCAACCCTCCACTCGGTATTGGACGACACTTCCGGTATCTTTCACGCAGATTATTGCACATGGCCGACACGAAGGGAAATTTTTATCTTACAATTTTTCTTCTTAGGAAAATAGCGCGATGGATGAATAACACTTTGGAAATATTGATTGTTTTTTCGACTTTTGAGTATATGTAATCTCTTAATGCTCGAATTAGGAAATTAAACGAACGTACTTTATAATAAAAAACCCAACGAATTGTTGAATTGTTTAAAATCGTCGATTTGCGAATAACGATGAAGTCGTTGGTACAAACTACAATGTCCATAAGATCGTTAAGTAATTGGAATATTGAAGTTCCTTATTTCAGTATTTACTCGGCTCTCGTGGTGAAAAATGAAGGTCGTGTGTATATGTGATACGAATCTTTCACGACTTCGGCTGAGCATTCCAATGCAAATTTCTGCTAAAGTTAACAAGGGTCGGTACGTCGACGGGCTGTATACACATCGGTAAGACGCCATCGCAGTGAAAAGTTCAACCCTTAACGAGGTTTCTTTCGCAGCTTGGCTCAATCTTTTTTTCCACGTTTTTTCTTATACCCTCGCGAGATTCTCACGTTTCGCTTAAACTCGTGTGAGGGAAAAAAGAAAAAAAAACATCCCGCTAGGTGTAATTATCATAGCTGTAATATTTGCTAAGAGCGAGATGGTCGTGTGTGTTTGCGAAGGGTGGGTAAAGTCGATACTCGTAGTCCAAGAGGCGACTTGGAGTGTGCAACGTACCGAGACCGTGGCTTTTCGCTTGGGACACGAGGAAGGCTGACTACAGACGGACCTACACTACTTGGACGATCGAACCGGTAGCACGAATGTCCTTACTACGCCGGTAAGTACGTTTAATCAGCTTTTAGATAATGAGTCAGTGTACGCAAGACTCGCGCATTAATCAATCCTTTGTCATTCGAATCAAATTTATTGATTTCATTTGTTTTTTTAACATTAATCTAGCGATTATTCCCATTGCTTTCGAGCTTAAAAACAATTAAATTTATACGAAAATGTGTATTCCAAATAAATTATAATATTGTTATTAGTAGGATTATTTAATTATGTTTTTAAACAAATTATTTACTGCATTTATTGATGTTTCTATTATTATCACTTTGGTCGATTTCCGTGCAATTATTTCGAGTGATATTCTCTTGCAGAACATTGATTTATGATCCGATCAGGAGATGAGCTCAGCTGATTAAACACGAACGTCCCGTGGAGAGAGTTGTGAAGAAAAAAAGGAGCGAACAAACCTACGATCGTGGCCCTGCACTCGGCACCCTACATCAATCGAGTGGACGAGAGCAAGGGGTTGTACGAGTCTAGCCTGAGTGAGTCACGAAAGTTCCGATGGCCCGGTAAACCAAAGGCACAGGGAAAGAGTGAGCGAGGAAGAAATTCTTGTCCCTCGCCCCTCCGAGTCAAGTCAGAACCTCGCAAGAGAGAGAGAGAGAGAGAGAGAGAGGTTCTGAGACACGCAGAAACAACTCGAGTGACCATGCCCCAGTAATTTTTGCTCGTGACCAGTCGGTCGAACACGAACGGCCTAAAACTTTTCAACGTTACTGCCATACACGTATACGTAATCGAACGAGAAACTCGTTGTACGAAAGAGTGTGCAACTTTCTATTTTTTTTCTTCTAAGAGAACAGGAATGACTCTCGATCGATTTGACGCCAGGTGGGACATTATACCCTGAAATTATTATCGTCGAATACCGCGAAATGTATTTTCTTCAAATTTCAGATCTTATCAGTGTCACTCGACTTATTCGTCATACCGTTTTCTAGATATCAGCCATGACTGTATAATGAAATGATAAAAACCATTTTCCCATGTTAGATCGAATGTTCTTATTATTTTTAAAACATTTCCTATTTTCCTGATTTTGTTTTCTCACGCTGTGACGATGGAATAAGATTCTTATCAAATTTTAGTCTTTGTCACGGTGGTGAAGAAATGTACTACAAACAGAATTCTTGACGATGAGGAAGCATAATGTAGGAAAGTGTTTTTGACATAGAGAAACTTCCGAGTTGGAGAAGGTAATTATCATAATTAGTCGAATCGCTTTTGTATATCATTAATATCCTCGAAAAGCGTTCTGCAGATAATAACTGTTAATAATAGACGCAGGTGTGTGTGTCAGTATCAGAGTCTATGTACTTAATATAATGAGGCAAGATTATCAGGAGTTCGGGTCAGACTTGTGGCAAGCGTGAGATAACAGCTAATTCGTTGGAAAATTTGTGTTCTAATCTCTTATATACGTGTGATGTAGGTACATGGTACATACACAAGCCGGGACTTCCAAGTGGCCTGAGAAATTATCGCCGACAGTCCAGTCACGCACCCCATCTCGCTCGTTTCTCACCGCCATATGTGCGGCGACGATGAACTTAAACGATTTACCAATAAAACGCGAATGGTTCTCTTGAACGTAAAAAGTCGTTTCTATGCCTCCTGTTTCTTTTTTTTCAGAACGTACATAGAGTTTTCCATGATAGCGGTCGTGTCAAGCGGGTGAGATGGAAGAAAACTTGGCTGGCGACTGATTTATCAATCACGGAAAGTATGTTACCTCGCGTGATTTTCTTTCCATCAGCTTGACCAACTCTAGATTTTTCTTTTCTTCAATATCGCTTCCTCGGGCCGTTGCCTCGTAGGAAGCGTTATGGCTAGACTGCTGGTTGCCCACTGGCTCAGACTTTTCCGTTACTAGCAACGAGCTTATGGCGTGACAAGTTATACAAGGGATGCAGGATCCAGATTTCAGCTTACTTTCGATTCGTGATTGCACAATCTGTGGCGTGCCCGCTTTTGTTCTATAAATACAAAATAAACTTCAGTTTGTTCTTTAATCGGTCTTTAGGGTTTTCTTGGTTGTGCCCTGTTATCGAAGTTGAACGTCTAGCTTCATTATAACAATAGTATTTTTCGTGCGAATATAAATGGAGAAATATCAAAAGTGAGTTGAAACAAAATTGGATATCAAATTGTCAGGCATCGAAGTTGAACTTCTAGCTTGATTATAACAATAGTATTTTTCGTGCGAATACAAATGGAAAATTATAAAAAGTAAATTGAAACAAAATTGGATATAAAATTGTCTGACATTAAGATGTAATATTAATCATTGGATAAATATTCCATTACTTCACTTCTAAATTTCCTAAATGTGTATTTTCACGTTTCCTCGACTGGTCTCTCATTCGAACGAATTTTATGGTCAAGTGCATGTACCACGATCGTAAATACTAGTGCCCGATGACATTTATGTTTATCTCAGATTCCACTGCGATAAGTCCCCCAGGAGTTTTAAGCTAACTTTAGGTGTTATAGTCGCGACCCACTTATACATCTGCGATAAAGCTTTTCACCCCTGTATAAAAGCACCCTCCAATTGTCGCTGGCCCATTAGTCCAAGAGCTAACATTAAGGCAGTTTATTCGTGGCGAATAAAACAATAACGAACAATTAGAAAATACAGGAAAACATCTGTTTATTGTTCAGAGATTTGGAGTGTGTGATTGTTTGATATTGGTCACGATGAAGTTTCTTCGTGCGTGTGAGTTATCGATTTCTTCTTCTTCTTCTTTTTCTTCTTGGGTTCTTGCTCTACGGATGATGTTTCTGTGGTTACGTTTGTCTCATTTGGTTTCTCGAGTTCTTCCAATTCCATATTCTTCTTTTTCTTCTTCTTTTTGATTTATTCCACCGCAGTTTCGTTAATTGCATTCACCGTTTGAACGAGGTCATCCGTGTCACTTTTTACTTTGTTGACTTGCGCTCTTTCTGTCGCTTTTTCATTGGAAGCTTATACATTTGCGGATGGCTCTTCCGGCTGGCTTTCTAACGTACCGTTTCCTTTATTTTTCTTCCGCTTCTTCTTTGAAACATGTGCTACTTGGTCTTCGATACCTCGTTTGCTTCCCAATTGATTACCATCGTCCTCGCTATTATCCTGTTTCACGAAATTCCTTTCGTTATGTTCAGGTTTGTTAAAAGCTTTTCTCCGTACATATTCGGGCAGAGGCACGTCAAAGTTCCTCTCGAATACCGCAACGAAGAAACCATTGCTGAAATCAGTCTCGAGATTCGCGTACAGACACCTGTCCTTGCACGCATAATTCATCGAACTGTAATTCTTCCAATTGCCACCGAGTAATTTTTGTCCGGGGACTAGTTCGTAAGCGTCACCGATTTCAGCGAGAATCTCGTCAACAACCATTTCATTTTCCTCCGGATGCATCGAGCATGTGCTATACACAACCCTCTTAGCAGTAGGAAAACTCAAAAGAGCATGACGAAGAAGTATTACTTGGAAAGATTGAAGACTTTTCAATCGACCTGGCGCGGCTTTCGCCGATGCTGTATCGGACGTAGGTCGATCCGAAATACCTGAGTTCATTAAAGGGAAACGAGTATTAATGACCGTGGGGCCATGGAAGAAAGTTGTTAAGTCATGAAATCAATTTTTTAAGATGTATCACCTGAACCAGAGCAACTAGGATCGACGAGAATATATTCAACGTCAGGACACTGCTTGGGATCGATACTCGTGGCATCTGCATTCACGGTCTTTACGCACGTCGCTCCAGTATCCTCGACTAATTTACACAGGGTTTCATACCTTCTCGTGTTTTTCTCAATTGCGTAGATTTTTCTACAAAATATTACAGTTCGACATAATTAGTCATTTATTTAATATTTTTTTTCCCTTAAAATAAATTGTATCAACATACCCTTTGTTTTGCATAATTGCTGCCAAATGAGTAGTTTTCATTCCAGGTGCTGCACAAGTATCCAAAGCTGTAGATCCAGGAGTTGCGTTCAAAAGGTGTCCAGGAAGACAACTGGCCTGAGGAAGACAACATAGGATTAGATTTATAATAAAATGTATTGTTCCCCAAACATAAATAATACGATAGTCTACCTTGTCTTGGAGAATGATAGCGCCACTTTTGTAACCTGGATGATTGTGAAATTGCGTCCCAGGTGGAAACGCGAGTAATTCTGGTACATGAAAGTCCCGAATAAACCAAGATTCGTTTAATCTTGACAATGAGGCGAGATAAGATGTATAATCTTTGCTCTTCGGCAATAGTCGCCATCCTTCGTCCGTAAAAGAAGATATGGCATCTTCGACGCTGTTTATGATCGTATTCACACGAACGTATCTTGGTTTTTGTACTGAAAGAGCATATGGTTTCAAATTTTCATGTTTTAAGTAATTTTTGTCCTTAATTTACTTGTAGAAAAAGCGTTTAAATTGAGGTATACGTGATGTCGAATAAAAAAACTCAAAGGATTCACTTCATGTCTATATTTATTAATGTGCGAAAGTATTTAATCGCGAGAAAGTTACAAGTATCGATAGAAAAAGAAACGAAAAATACACGAAATGCAGTATATGAATTATAGACCGATTCGAGCTCGAAACTACTCGGATTTAACATGATGCTCTTCGGAAGGCACTGCGCTCTCATCATTATCGATATCCTTAGGCTCATCAGGTTCGTACATTGCCTTATAAGCATAACAAGCAATGATCGCATTAACAACTATAACCGCAGCTAAGACCGAGACACAGTTAGTAGTAAATCTATCTGTGTCAAATTCCGTAATCATGAGGTGTCGTACGCCAAAAAAGGCAGCGAATGGCAGTGTGAACATGGCTGCACTGTAGAGAAAGAGCGCTCCAAGAACCGCGACGAGAGTCATAATTATTTATGGAGTTTGCGCTTTTCACATAGATGTTTCTTTCTGCGGTTTCAAATCTTTTGATACAATATCTATTCGCGAATGTGAGAAGTGTTATCTCCTCGACCGTTCAATGCCTCCTGATATTTCCGTATCGTTATGTATTATCAAAAATGTGAAGACCTCTATCTCATCTCGTCAACGAGCAGCCACTATCTGCAAGAATAATGAACAACCATATATTGCTATTGACTTGGAATATTTACCTTTGATACTGCTAGAATCGACAACGGCTCTGTTATCGAAGTGTTTTGATTGATCTCGCAGAACATTTTCATAAGAAAGAATAGTCTGTATAGGCTTGGCTGTTGAAGACAATGTCTGTTTGCCCCACAACAATTCAGTAATTAAAACTCTAGCAAGCCAGGGATCCAAACGTGGCTCTTTAAACAGTAATTGAGTTTTTCGCAAAAGTTCATCCAGTTGAGAAGCATGTTGTATTGTCGTTAGAGCCAAGGCATACGTGGCAGCAAGATTCTAAAGGAGAAAATAGTATTTGCAGATTTATTGTAATTCACTAGAAATGGGTCAAAGTACCTGAAATGCCGGTAAAGATAAATAATTCGTAGCTCAGGAGAGAGCTGAAGTAAAATTCTAAAAGGATGGTATTATTAAAAAACATGCATTATATATTTGACACATCGTAAATACAGAGTTTTACAATAAACAAAGAAGTAATAAGACCGACTTGTTATAAAGTTATTCCATATATTTATAAAGATTCTGGAGTCACGTGGCAAAATACTCACGGGATGTTTTTTCTCGTAAATCAATTGCTTGAGGCTAGCTCCTTCTTCCTCGACCTTTTGAACGGTTTTAGCAGTGATTTTGTAGAGTCGTGGGACTTTTACCGAATGTACAAAACCGTTAGACATTATTTCATTTCAAAATGAATTGTATTAAATAAAATGAAGTTCAACCTCATCGATTGTGTTTAAACAATGTTGCTAGGTTATGGCGTACGTGCGCTCGATGCGGACGACAGAGTACTTTTGATACTGTACCATCAACTCACCTCGACGAGCGGTCGGTGGTTATCAATCGTCGGCCTAATGGTGCTTATTCTTGTCTACAGATGGCAGTGATACGCGTCGCCATTTTGCAATATATAATGCTCAAATATAACATGTGACGACAGTATGACAGATTCGAATGCTAGATTCCATTCCTTCTGCTGTTCAGACTCTGCAATAAATCTTATTATAACACACATTGATAAGGTATAATTACCCGGATTTTCTTAGTCATGCCATTATTTTAAGTTTCATAATTCTCCTTATAATTACGAGCATCCATCGCATAATATTTGGTTCAGCATTGCCTTGTGATACTGTGAAAATAAATCACCTTGGCTCTGAAAAATGTTTGCACACGCGTTTCCTTGAACGGTTTCGTTGTGGGCGTGCAACTCGTGAAGGTAAGCGGTTGTCAATTTTTGGCGCAATACTCATAAATAACTATAACTAGTACATTTATCAAAGTATTCGATTGTACAATAATCTAACGTACAATAATGAAGCACGATGTTATTAAATATATCAACACTATTAAATTTCAAGAAATTTTAGTTTTCAATTGCTGAAAGGTTAATCATTTCATTATATAATACTGAAGATATTGTGCAAATTTATGTTACAGGCAAAATGCCACAAGTAATGGCATGTTTCATGTGTAAGAAGCCAATAGGCCTCCATCGCCTTATGTATTTGTTTTCTCGAACAACTCCTCTTATTCATTCCCGTGGCATAGCAGATGAAAAGAATTTGTATGCCAATGACGGTCCCGTTACTGTTTTGAAGGAAAAAATATCCAAGGGTGAACTTGTGGCTGATGAATATCAGATGCAAATAGCTAAAAGTCTGCAGAGGGTGTATCAGGATATTGAAGGCTATGAAATCGAAAAGCCAAATTTCTTGAGCAAATTATGGGGAAACAGCAAGAAAAAAAAGAAATTACCAAAAGGACTATACCTGTACGGAGCTGTGGGTGGAGGTAAAACAATGTTGATGGACCTATTCTATAATTGCTGTCAGGTATCTCAATTCTCACTTATCGTGTATTGCACATGGGGAGCCAGAAATTGTATAGAAATAGTGATATATGCAAGAAAATAAATAAATATCCATTATTTTATTTTAATGAGAAAATGAAAATATCTTTTCAGAAGTATTAGGAAATATATGAAAAGCAAGAAGGATATGTAATTTCTGAGATATATAGGGCAGTTACACCTCTAGAGGTATTGTGATATACGATGGCTTTCCATATGCAGTACAAATCTCTTAGATGATCTATTATGGTTATAACTTGTTGTTTTTTTTGTATCTTTGGCTGTAGACAGAGCACAAAAAACGCGTTCACTTTAATAAATTTATGCTGGACGTTCATAGCAGAATACACGAGGTGAAGAAAGGTGTCACTCGTGATCCTCACAGCACAAAGCTCGAACCTTTTGATCCAATACCACCAGTGGCAGCTGTGATAATCGAGAAAGCATGGCTGCTTTGTTTCGACGAATTCCAGGTTTACTATTGATGATATATAATAACTGTTATTGACATTTATGAATGTCATGTTAGAATGTAAATTCTGATCTAAACTGATTTTCGTAGGTAACTGATGTGGCAGATGCAATGATTCTTAAACGTCTTTTCACTGAATTATTCAACAACGGCGTTATAGTTGTTGCAACGAGTAATAGATCACCAGATGAGCTTTACAAAAATGGTTTGCAAAGAGGAAATTTTGTTCCATTCATTCAAGTATTGAAAGATCATTGCATGGTCGATACTCTGGATTCAGGCGTCGATTACAGATTAAAAGGAAGCAGCAGTAAAAATCGCACCTACTTTGTGTATGTTATATATCTCTAACAACATCTAGAAATACTCATCTATTCATTAATACCAATGTCAGTCACAATTGTTCAGGAAAGGACAGGATGCCGATGATTCCGTTGACAAATTGTTCAAATATTTATGCTCAATGGAAAACGATATCGTTAGGCCCAAAACTTTGACGATACAGGGCCGAAATGTGACATTCAAGAAAACTTGCGGCCAAGTCATCGACTCGACTTTTGAAGAACTATGCGACAGGGTAATTAAAGGAATTTACATAATTTGCGATATTTTGAATTGTAGCTTTGTGACATCAATATATTTCGTCTGTTATCAGCCAATAGGAGCCAGTGATTATCTCGAAATGTCTCAGGCGTTTCACACGATTATCATAAGAGATGTTCCACAGCTTAATTTGAAGCTCAAGTCTCAGGCGAGACGTTTCATTACCCTAATTGACACACTGTATGATAACAAAGTAAGGGCAGACTAAAGAATAAACGCAAATTACTCGAACTTCTGATTAATTAAATTTTTATACCCAAAGGTAAGAGTCGTTGTATCTGCTGACGCACCACACACTCAGTTGTTTGTTCCCGAAGGTGACGCCGAGTATTCGGATGAAAAAAGAATGCTAATGGATGATTTAAAAATTTCGGTTGGATCGGTATGTTCACAATTATCTTAATGGTTATAATCATTATGATAGTAATTTTTTAGGAGAAATTGGGTATAAAATAGAAGTGGCGAATAATGCAGGAATAAACTATACATTTTTCCACTTGTCATACAAAATTGAATAGACACATTCCATTCTTAACGTTTTTCATTTCACTTTTAGGATGACCACAAATCTAATATCTTCACTGGTGAAGAAGAGCTGTTTGCGTTCGATAGAACGGTTTCCCGACTGTCAGAAATGCAGACAAAAGAATATTGGGACCAGTGGCAGCATCACAGATAACGTTAATACCATTTTAGCAATGATAACGTTCTACCGATATTAATTAACAAGTAGTTTCAATATAAAGTCAAACACAAAAAGTGGTATAATATTGTCTGAATGTATAACTTATTGCGATATTTATTTGTAACGAGCGACAGAGAGTTTGCACGAACACCCAAATATTGATGTGTTTAACGTTGTAAATATGTAATAAAAATGTACGAACACTCCCGCACAAAATTCTGGTATTTTTCTTCAGTTTCCACTGTCTTTTGACTTTCAGCACTGCGAACTGTTCATCTCGAGATCGCTCTACGATCTACAACGCAGCATCGATTGCACGAGAACAAATTGATTTGGTTGATCGGAGTAATTGATGAATCGTAGAGGGGAAGCTCTACGGAGCATACGAATACACGTTGGTCTTGTAAATTGCTCGCTTGCTATCTTCCTACTCTTATGAAATCTTATTTGTCGTTTATCTTATAAGCTTTCTCTTTTAATAAATTCTACCCAATACTCGTAAATAAATGGTAAAGAGTTTAATTTATCAAAAATAACAATAATGAATGAACAATATTGAACAATCGATGAATTAGTTAACAAGATAGTTTTTTTTTTATTTTGAGTTTTAGTCTTCACAAAAGAACACCTTTGGTGATATGACCACGTAGATACTTTCTGCCCGCTGAGGGGTGAAGGCGGAGGAAGCCTTATCGTTTTGTTTTCGTTTCATCAGCTGCTACCCGGTCAGCTGAGAGAAGTAACTTTTTGTATGTCTGCCTTCAGTCACGTTTTCTAAGAGCGTCTTATGACAAATTAATTCAAGCAATACACGATTTTTACAATAATTATGGATAATAAAAATAGTGCACCACATAGTTATTCTCCAATGGCTCAATTGTCTGATATATTACAATCACAGTGGAAGAATGTATTTGTGAATGAACCTGCGGTGAACGACATTGTCAAACAGATTATTTACAAGGCTAGCACAATTCAAGGAGATAATAGAGTTGCTTGGCTCTTGAGAGCCATTACTTGTATAGATTTGACAACTTTAGGAGGCGATGACACAGAAACAAATGTCGAGGCGTTGTGTGAAAAGGTAAAAATTGTCATCTCCGTATGCTTTAATCCTAGAGTATGGAAGAATATTATCTTGTCTCATTGGAGATAAGGTATGACTTCGGATTGCTAGTATTCCATATTTGTTGAGCAAGCACGGAAACAAAATACGTTCATTTGTTACAGGCTACAAAACCCGTTGAGCTCAACTTTCAGTGGCCAGAACCTCTGCACACTGCAGCTGTTTGTGTCTATCCAGCAAAGGCAAAAACTGCAATCAATTCGCTGAAAAATCTGGAAGCTCATTTAACCGACTCAAATGACCGTGTTAAGGTGGCCAGTGGTATGCATCCATTAGATACTATGCTAGATTAGTACAAACATAAACTTATATCCTCTCACTTTTACTCCCTTTGACTTCTATCCAAATTAATAGTTGTCGATACCTTATGTTTTTAAATTCTTAAAAAATTCTTTGGTAGTTGCTGCTGGATTCCCTACAGGACAGTACCCATTGGCTTCTCGTCTGACCGAGATAGAATATGCTGTCACCTGGGGAGTTGATGAAATCGATGTTGTCATTGACAGATCGCTCGCACTTGCTCACAAATGGGATGACCTTTATACTGAGCTAAAAGCAATGCGAATGGCGTGTGGACAAGCTTGCATGAAAACTATTCTAGCAGTTGGTGAATTGCCGAGTCTTAGCGATGTTTACATTGCTTCTATGATATCGATGTATGCTGGGTCAGATTTTATAAAAACATCAACTGGCAAAGAGACTGTTAATGCGACACTTCCAGTTGGCATTGTCATGTGCCGAGCTATAAAGGATTTCTATAGACAGACAAATCGAAGGGTCAGAAAGTTTACTAGCTCTTAACAAAAGTTATTGATTGTTACTCATGAGAAAACTTGTTACAGGTTGGATTCAAGCCTGCTGGTGGCATAAAGAATTCGACAGAAGCTCTCCAATGGTTAACATTGGTGAAAGAAGAATTGGGAAGTTCGTGGTTGAACAAGGATTTATTTCGCATTGGGGCTTCAAGTTTACTTGATGATATTGTGAAAGCGATAAAATGATGGATCAATTTATTCTGACATTAATGTCCCAAACACAAAATAATTTTTACAATGTTTCTATTTTTGATATGCTATGTATTTGAGTCTGGTGAATATACAATATGCCGCATATTTACTTTTTTAGTTTATTTAAAATTTTCCGTGTTTATTCTCTTCGAAAGTTATTAAGGTTTTTCAATATTTGAAAAGTAACTTCCGCTCGTTTTAATTCTCGGCATTGCCGCCAACGGCGTTGCAGTTGCGCGAGAGATGGCGCGACCAGCGCGATCTTTCTCCTGCCATGACCAGGGTCTCCTGAGTCTTTTCCGTTTAGAAATCCAAGATGGTAAGTTTGCTTCGTGTCGACAACATGAAATCCACTTTCATCGTCGTGCCACAGTAGTTCTCAGGTTAATTGCATTGTTGAAAATATAGTGAATATATCAAAGTGTTATTATTGTTGTGTATTGAGTGCAAATATGAACTAAATGTTTGATAAATTGAACCGGTATTAAGCGTGCATTTTCCCTCCCATGGCCTCATTGGCCTGACATTTTTGTTTATACATATTCAAGTTCCAACTTGTTAAACTTTGCAGAGATTCTTATTAATAGTAACAATTATCTGGAAGCAATTTTTTAACTTATAGAGAATTAGGGAACACTGAATCTTATCATTGATGTCGACATAACCTTAAACCTACACACACGACAACAACGCAACTCGGGAAGCCAAACCTGTTATTCATCAAATGTATTCTCTTTTCGTAGGCCCGAGGACCTAAAAAGCATTTGAAGCGTCTCAATGCGCCGAAGGCATGGATGTTGGACAAATTGGGAGGCGTTTACGCTCCCAGACCATCCTCCGGGCCACACAAGCTTCGGGAATCCCTTCCGCTGGTCATCTTCCTCCGTAACAGGTTGAAGTACGCCCTGACCAACTCAGAAGTTACGAAAATCGTTATGCAGCGTTTGATCAAGGTTGATGGCAAGATCCGTACTGATCCCAACTATCCATCCGGTTTCATGGGTGAGTTTTCTTTGAGCTATATAGTTAAACCACTATACTAATTCATTATCTCAACCTTATGCTACTGAGAAATCTAAAATAATATTAAAATCAACAAATGAATAACTGTTAATTACTAAAGTTTGTTAATAAATGGGCAATATTATTGATAATTTTTGGCCTGATCGAAGCTGTAACATTTCCTTATCCTGAAATGTTTTAGTCAAAACTAGGCCAAAAGCAAAAATCCTTCTATAAAGGTCACTAATTGAATTACATATTCTTTTCGTACTACCCAAGGAGGATACAAAAACAAAACTTATGATAGTCAATTTGAAAGATGCATAATTTTTTAACTCGTACAACATATATTGAAAAAAGAATTATATTTCAGATGTCATAACCATTGAGAAAACTGGTGAATTCTTCCGTCTCATCTACGATGTTAAGGGACGTTTCACCATCCACAGAATTTCGGCCGAGGAAGCCAAAGTAAGTTTATTTTTCCTTAAACAGAGTTCATTTCCTGTTATTTGATATACAATAATTCGAAAATTTTGTTTCTTAGTACAAGCTTTGCAAAGTCAAGCGTGTACAGACTGGACCCAAGGGAATTCCATTCTTGGTGACGCACGATGGTAGAACCATCCGTTACCCTGACCCTGTTATCAAGGTCAACGACACCATCCAGCTCGACATTGCCACCAGCAAGATCATAGATTCGATTCGTTTCGATTCTGGTAAGTTATGGAAAAGACAACTCTAATTCATTGTAAATTCTGTTATTTTTTTTTCTCAATATTGATACAAATTGGCAGTAAAGGCAAAATTTTATTTTCTCAAATGAATTAAATATTAATTTGTGATACATTGCTCTTTTCAGGTAATCTGTGCATGATCACTGGAGGAAGGAATTTGGGACGTGTCGGTACGGTCGTAAGTCGCGAACGTCATCCTGGATCCTTCGACATTTGTCACATCAAGGATTCTCAAGGACACACATTCGCCACTAGGTAAATTTAATCCTTCTAATTATTTCTTATATTTTCTTTCTCTGGTTGTGAACACTTGTAAATTGGCCATGTCGAAGCTGGGTCGTGAAAAGCTTCAAAGCTCGTCTCAGTCAAAGCTTGGCCGAGATCAAAGTTACTCTTCTCAAAGGTCACAGATTGACCCACGTGGTCTTTTCGTATTACCCAAGAAGAGCACAAGTTTATACATTTTCTCTTTAATACTATGAACGAAAAAAAAACGTCGTTTAATTTCCGTCCTTTTTTTGTTTCCTACAACTATAGATTGCACAACGTGTTCATCATTGGCAAAGGAGCAAAGGCATACGTCAGTTTGCCAAGAGGCAAGGGTGTCAAGCTCTCCATTGCAGAGGAGCGTGACAAGAGACTGGCAGCCAAAGGAGTTTAAATTTCATCACCGATGTAATAAGTTGAACAATGAATAAAAAAGAACATTCGTGCGAAAATTGAATACATTAGCATTATCGTAAAACTTTTTTTTTTTCATAATCTAATTGTTGTTTCTTGCTTCATCCTCTTTCAGAATGTTGGTCCTTTAGCATCGATAAAGTCGAAAGAACGAATAGGTATTCGAAATTTAGGAACGATTATTTTGGATATTTGCGACAGTGATAATAGCTCGGATAATCGAAAATCAATTGATATGTACACACATTATTCCCTAGGACGGAGAACGTCGAGTATTATATAGGCGAGAAGACTGGAGAGAAGTTGTCCAAGGAGAAAACGGGACACTATGTACAAGAATAATTCTTAGTCGTCATTTGTCTGGAAGCCAAATTTCTGTGCTAAGGTCGATAGCTCCACTGAGAATCTCGTTGCATCGTTCATCCCCGTGTTCCCCGAATTCCCGATGAACATCTTTGGCAACTTTCATGTATCTAGGAAGATAAAACGAGTAAGACATTTTTTAGTTCAATTTTTTAATCTTGCTAAAAGACAATTTACTTTTGTATGCAAAGAACGCTGCTTTTGACCTCTCGCTCGATTTTTCGTGGAGCAACCGGATGGATGGAAGTTTGCGAATATTCGGTGGTTTCCGTTACTTCGTGGTTCGTAAATGGATATATTCGTATCCAGCCACCTTCTTTGGTACTTGGATTTCGCCAATCTTTTCCATTGTCCCATACGAGTGTACTAGGCTGCTCGTTTTTTGTGGTCCCTTTAAAGCCTGGACGAAAAGTCTTCTCAGTGAATAGCGGATTATAACGAGGACAAGCACCACCACACTCATCGGTCGTAGAATGTCGAAGCTGAAGTGAAAGAGAAAGACAAAAATATAGTTCCTCACATCCGGTATGAAACTTTCTTACTTTTAATATTTTTTCAAACTGATCAAAATTTCGACGTATGGAAAAAAATAATTTCTGATCTCGTTTACCATTCCCCGAGAATCCGGACAAACGTCAACATGGGTTACCGACTCCTGACTAACACGGCATCGCTTCTTCGAGCAACGTGTCTGAAAGAATTTCGAATTGCAGTAAGCCTCATCGTTTTCGCTGTCTGCACCTATCGGATTTCCATTTGTCCAGATTTTGAATAGGGAAAGTCCAGTGTTGCAGACCGGAAGTCCGAGAAGATCAAAGAGATCGTGAAGCAGTGGCTTCTTCACCTCGGAATCCACCTCGCAGTCGTTTCCAAGTGCTGGACTTACATTTACCTGCCGGAAATGAGAAGTCATCTTCTGGAAAATCAAAGACTTCGAGGATCCCCAAACATCAAAAAGCAAGTGCTTGATATGTTGAGTACAATATTGATATTTTTTCTCAATTTACTAGCCCTTCTTAAGAATATCATTGTACCTCCAGCAGCCAAGGCTTCAGATTTTCATCAATGAGAACGTCGAATCCGAAAAACTCGAAACAATTCGACGATCTTGGTACTCTGGCAGTCTGGCTTAATATCGTGAGGCTAATAAGACAAGCGATTCTTTGCCACATGAACCAATCGTACTGACGCGATTGCTCCAGGTATCTTCTCAATTGTCTGAAGCTCCACTTGCATCCGGCTCCTATGCGTTCTTTTTTCCTCGAATACCCCGGGCCCAATTTATTGAGAGCGAAATTTGTTAGATGACGAAACGGATCGTCGAGGCTCTCCAACGAAAATTTTTCGGTTGCGAAACGAGCCAGACCCTCTTTGTAGAGATAAATAGTAAGAGGTTTGTATGATGGTACGCAGACGTAGAGACGGAGGTCGAATTTGTAGCCACCGATAAGAAGAGGTTTTTCGATGTATCTTTGAACTACAGCCACGCTGTCGTACGTTAAATCGCTAAGTTTCTTAAGAAAAAGGAAATTATTGTTCGTTGAAGAGGAATACATCCGTTAAGTGTGTTTTCATTTTGGATTGGTAACTCACTCTAAAGAGGAATATTCCTCGGCCTTGGCTTTGTCCAACCGGCTTGCAAATCCACACTCTCTCATCCTTCTCAAAACGACTGCAATCTGCAGCAAGTTTGGTGTATTCGGATGGCAAATTATAACCGAGTGGACTAATGTCGTAGATGGAACCATAAACCTTCTTCATGCACTTCAGGTGCCTTACGAGATTGTCTTTTCTGCATATCGAACTACCCTTTGGTATTCGATTGACAAACTGTAGAATTCATATGAATATAAATAGTGATTATTAAAAAAAATAATATATAAATTTCGTTTACTAATCTCAAACCTAATTTCCATATGCAATGAAAATTCAATTCAAACATTGAATCGTTACCAGAAGTGATGAGTACATTTTTTTTTATAACTAACAGAAATTATCGACGAATTTTCATATGCAATGAAAATTCAATTCAAACATTGAATCGTTACCAGAAGTGATGAGTACATTTTTTTATAACTAATAGAAATTATCGACGAATTTCCATGTGCAATGAAAATTCAATTCAAACATTGTATTGTTACCAGAAGTGATAAGCACATTTTTTTTTATAACTAACAGAAATTATCGATGAATTTCCATATGCAATGGAAATCCAATTCAAACAGTGAATCGTTACCAGAAGTGATGAGTACATTTTTTTATAACTAATAGAAATTATCGACGAATTTCCACGTGCAATGAAAATTCAATTCAAACACTGAATCGTTACCAAAAATGATGAGTACATTTTTTTATAACTAATAGAAGTTATCGACAGAGACTTTCATTATTATACCTGCCAGGGTAGTAAACTTTTGCAGTTAGAGGAAGGATAGCCTCCCGACCTCCACCACAAGTTCCAACGATCTTTGTTGAAGGAGTTATTCTCCCCTGTGTATTCTCGCCAGCCTCGCTCTGTACAGACCTGCTTATCCACATAAACGTAGTTCAGTGTGTCGAGACAAGTAATTATAGAATTGATAAGGGATGTGACTATAAAGAAAAATCAGATTTCATGTCGTTACTCATTCTACATACTCGATTATATTGCACCGATGAAAACAACAGGACAAAAGTTTCGCGAAAGTGGAGCAAAGTCTGTCCTTGATTTTTGTCGTGTCATTAGGGCATTAGGCGTTTCTCTCTCCGACAGGAGGGTCATATCCGGGCCGAGAGCCGTAGTACGTATAATTACAATTAAATCGGGTAAACGCTGTCACGGTAGCCTACTTTGCTCTCATGCACGAAAGAAAATATTCACGAGCTTACGACACGAGAAAAACGAGAGCCAAAAAGGAGAGATATGTACGAGACATAAAGAATGAGACTATTCGAGTTAGGCAAACATTTTTTACGTTCTCCTCGTAACCTTTAATTGACAAGTAAATTTCTCTTCATTTCAGATTCATATTCCAAATCAACAATTTTCATGGTCTGGTCAGGATTCTTACAATCTTTTTTATGGTCCGTTTACAGCCTCGTATTTTCATAACTCGGTAAGTACCATTTCCATTTTATATAAATCGTCTTTGTGTTTCATAAATATTTTCCTGTTAAAATTTAACATTTTGCAGATCGTTAAATCATTTGGCAGATCTTCCCGTTCCAGTTTCTGTCACCGGAACGTCCTGCTAAGTTGGCAATTATGCTAATTACATTTCATGGGACACGAAGCGCCCTCTTGCGACACCAATGTGTACCATTCATTTACAAGTATCCCTTGTACGTCGGATTATCGGACATTCTTCCCTCGTAAACAAATATGTTTCTATCAACGACATCCATCCAGTAAACTAAAAGCTCACCTGAACAAGAAGATGAGGTCCACTACCGTTTTCGTTTAGTCGAAACACGAACGGGCCATCTGAAGAACAGTTCATTGCCATCCCAGGTTTCGAAGCGTTGACTCTTGGCTGAAAAGGTTTCACTCTTTCCGGTAAAGATTTCATTCTGTGTCTATATACTTTTGCATCCTGCTCAATCCTACTTTCCTCCCGAGATTTTTTGTACAACCGACAGAAAATTTCGGAAATAAAAGCACATGTATCATACTTATATCCTTTTTTTTGTTACAGGAGCAATCATTGGACGTTAGGAAGGATTGTAACGTTTATTATTAACGTTTTTAAGAACGTAGCAGTTAGTCTTCGATCAGTCTCTATGTAAGCGGCTCTTATGGCCGTTCGTACGTACAATTCGTACAAGTGTCGATAATTGAAACGAAAGGAAATAGAAAGGGTCGTAAACGCTTTTTAGGTACCTTAGTACTCTCGTACGTAGTGGTACTGAGATGTAGAGAGTGCAACGTAGCGGTAAGTAGACAGAAGTGGTTAGTGCGATCGTAAAGGGCGAGAGGTAACGTTGAGAGAGAAACAGCAAAAGTGGTTTCACGTCAAGCCCTTGTACCCTCGACCTCGAGCTACAAGTGTACGCTGAAGCGCGTCAATGCACATTCGTTTTCAGTCGAAACGGGTCACGTTTGGAATATCGTTGATACACGCACACCTAAACGGAGAGCCTCTTGTGATTCTACGAGTTATGAGAAAAGCTCTCGCCCTATATATATGTATGTATATGTATATAGAAGTATATAAATATCGACCGATATATTTTATTTGCACACGGTTTTGCGGTTTCCTTTGATATTTAAATTGAACAGCGTTGTATTCGTACGTTATGAATAAAAATCATGTAAGAACGATTCTGTTTCGTCACGAATCTATTCATAGTAAACCTGTGGTTATATATGGATAAGTGGAGATTACTATGAATAGTTCTCGATATCTCTGAATGTATGTCGAAAGGAGACACGCTATCGGAGGTCTTCAAACGTTAGGCGAGGTAAGTGTCCCAGTTCTTGATCCTTTGATCAAACTTGGCACTGCTTGCTTGCAGTGATATTCAAATATTTGGATAAAACCGTGTGCTTATAATCGTCGGTGCAATTTTCAAACTTTGTAAATGAATATTTATTTTTAGTTGTAAATATGCCAAAGTGGACAGGCGAACCTT
>JAPYZU010001071.1:0-34831 GCA_030523005.1 Tryphoninae sp. B BG-2022a | reverse complement strand
TTTATCTCCCCAATCACCAGGTTATGGCCTAAGACCGCATTGTGTCGTAGCCAAAGTACAGAAGAAGAAGAAGAAGAAAAGGACATGCTATCTTTGGGTTATTTGATCAATGGCTGCATTATTGTTGTTTACTGCGAATGAAATAAATAAGAAACAGAAATAAAAGTCTTATTATTTATTTATTAGATGTGAAAGAATAATTGCTTATCTGAGATTGACCAATGAATATTAATTTCACCTAATGCTTTAACGACAAAAAACAATATTACGAGAATGATCATACCGATAAAGAGGTTATGGCTGTTTAATTCAACTGCATATGCAATTATATGTTCAACAAGTGTCTAACTCACCTGTTGCAATTACATTTGATTTTTGTTTACTTTCAGAGAAGACGGGAGTTTGAAAGAATGGGCGATAATAGAATTACAGGGTGACTTGACGCATTTAACCGGGAACATTGCAAACTCCCAGTTCCTCGGTGATCTTCACTTCACGGAATGTGGCAAGCCTGTTTTGATGATAGGAATTCACATTTTGTACGGAAGGAAAGCGAAATTGCAAAGGCCATTCGCTGTTTTGGAAAAAATTAAACTAAGTGAGGATAAAGATGGAGTTACTACGGGAGACGAGATAGAAGATGTTAAAACGGAGTATGTTGTAAAAGCCATAGTGACTAAGAAACTTATTTTCAAAGAAAGACCAAAACCCATTGTCACCGATGTCACAAAGTGTATCTAGCAAATAAAAGTATTTCCTAAATTATGAGTACCTCGAAGTTAACTTTGTCAGTAGCAGAAATGGGGGAACAATTAGTACAATGAAAAATGAAAGGAATTATATAAACCAGGAGGTTTATAAGTTGGTATAATAAATACAAGTGATACTTGATAATTACAGGGAAACAAGCTAATTTATTGTGTATTTGTCTAGAGCCTTCGGTAATTATCGCGTTCCTGCGCGTTACGTGGGCCGGATACCAGAGTTGAGTACATGAATGGCAGAATTGAAGCCAATGCCAGACAAAGAGCGACAATAGGACGATACCAGACCCACGCGAATCCTATGACCAACAAACTTATCGACATTGAAACAGACATCGTCAACGAATCAATCGCAATGATGCCGCACAAAAAGTTTGAATTTAAAATGACTGTTCGAAGAATATTGGCGAGACAAGTTGCTGCGAGGAAGAGAACCAACCAACCAAGTCCCCTGAAAATATAATAATCACTGATTTAGGAATCTCTTGTACACCCGGTCGTGAATGTGGAAAACAACAGATCAGAACATTAACCTTATGGTCCACGTCCGCCAGTAATTGTGCACGTGTTCCAGATGAAACATTTGATCGACCGCTATCCTGTGCTTTCTTTGCAACAATATTTCTTCCCCTCGCGACGTTACATAAGGCACTATGGTCCCTTGCACGAGCTTCCCGACGATCGAATAATCATCGCCAGCTTTTCCCGCATACGAGAATAATATTCGTATGTCACCGACCTGTACAAGAATAACAAGAGCGATAAATATTTAAACCATAACCAAATTATTTAATACAAACAAAGTTTGAAATATTTCCCATTCTAAATAATTAAGAATTTATAAATTCGAGAAAAAAAATGTTCAAACACAAAACCTCGTAGTTGCATTCAAAATACCCGAGGATTCCAAAGATCGGCGCTGTGGTAATAGAGACCGCTGTGCATTTTAATATCGCGTCTTTCGGGTCTCTCGTCGCTCGTAACGTCGACAAATTCGGTGAATTTCTTCTTCATCTCAGTTCCTAGAGTAAAAGCTCCAATTTTCACTTCATCTGCAATCTGTACTTGGCTTCTTATCGGCACTTGTTTAGGATTTTCGTGACCGTATTTTATATAAAATTGATCTGAATCTATGAGTTTGTCTCGCCACTCGGTCGTGTAGTAATAGTGTTTCTCGTCCTCGACAACACCCCCGTAGCTGTAACACAATAAGGGATGGTTGAAAGAGACAAAAAATGTAAACGAAAAAACCAAATCAAAGAATCGTACGTTCTTTCCTCTTCTATTTCTATCCATTGATAAATCTGTACGCGACGTTTAAGTTTTACACTGGCCATTACGACTCCATACTCAGGCTCTGTCAATGGTTCGCCAATGGTCAATGGACCAGCCAAATGAACCAAGCGTCCCTCGTACTCGGTTGGAATTTTGTGCGTATTCGTTATCATGGCTACGTTATCGAGAGCCTCGTTCAGACTGTGTGCCACTTTTGCCGCTCTTCCCTAAAATTAGAAAATTGCGCTCAACCTCTACAATTCAATGAACTAACTAAAAATAAATAGGGTAAAACACCCAGTAATCAGTCTTTTAACGTAACTCTCAAGTTTCAAACACTGCTGTATGAACAAAAAATTATACAATAAAATGAGTAGTAGTACTATGAGTAGTAGTAATTATACAATAAATGAGTCCCATATATACAAAGTTGAAAAAGGTCGACTACTGGAGCAGGACTGGGGACTGGGTACTTTACCCTATTACCTCGTTCCAGAACAGAAGACACATGCCGGCTGCAAATAACAAAGATCCTATGATTGCCGTCAGCCAAGATTCTCTAAATTGGTCCGTGACAGAGCTTGGTATATTGACAGGTCCCCTCCACCCATCAACCTGGTCATTTTGTACATCCATTTCACCAGGTATCTCGGCCGGTGCATTATTCCCTCGTCTAGGCTGACCGTTCTATTTGCAATATTTCAATCCAAATTTATAACCGGTCACACATAACGATAAAAGTAATTTAAAAAACACACGTTTTACTTACGTTTGTCCGATGCATTTTTCTCTGTGACCTTGATTCTTGAAAGAATCCTCGGATCGCATTATAAAGGTTAGAATTTACCAAAAGGCGTTGTTCTACTTTCTTTTGTAGGTTATACCCAGCATCTGGCTTTTGGGATAATAATATTTCTATAAATTATTCGACGTAACGCGAACAAATATTACTTTCGAATGTTTCGCTCTAACGAAACGGCTAAATGTTTAACACAGAATGTAAACTCACCCAAGATTGAATTACGACATTGATGAATTTTTGGTAACAAAAATGCGCCTGACGAGTTTGCGTCGGAACAGCTGATCGAGTCGCTATATATAAGAGTTGCGTGTACGTGCTGACTGCCAGTTCGTCGGAGACGGACATACGAGACGTATTGTCGTTTTTTAATACAGATATATTTACGTCAGTTTATTATTTAAACAATCGCGTTATTATTATTATAAAAAATAATCAATGTCGGGACCACCGCCTCACGTCGAGAGAGATTTAGATCTTAGTAATGCTGGACGCGGGGTCTGGCTAGTAAAAGTGCCGAAATACATAGCCAACAAATGGGAAAAAGCTCCTGGCAACATAGAAGTTGGCAAACTCAAGATAACCAAGTGAGTTTTCTCATAATGTTTAAAAATACAAAAAGCTTTCTAAAACTTGTCAATTTATTATCCAAATTTGATTAAAAAAAATTATAGAAATCCAAAACAGAAGGCGGAAGTGTCATTAAAATTATCAGAAGCGGTACTTGCCTTGAAAGAACCTGGCGAAGAGGAGATACCAAAACAACATAGACTGGATGTTACCACAGTCACGACGCAGATGCTTGGTGTCTTCTCTCACATTACTCGTAAGCATTTTTGTCCTACGTTGTTAACTATTTTCATGCTTGCTTATTTATAAACGCACTAATTATGTAATTTTATTCCAAAGCCTCTGGTACTTCGGACGCGGTTGTTCCAGAAACTGAAAAACTCTACATGGAAGGTAGAATTGTTCAAAAATTGGAATGTCGACCCGCTGGTAAATTATTTCACAATTTTTTATTATTTGAATGCATTTTTACACCTCAATTTAATATTTGTTTGCAACATTAAACTTTTCAGCCGACTCTTGTTACATGAAACTCAAACTGGAAAGTATAAAAAAAGCGTCGGTTCCTGTTAGACAAATACAGCAACTAGAGCGAGTAGTACAAAATTTCAAACCTGTCTCGGATCACAAACACAATGCAAGTATCGAGAGAATTAAAGAAAAATATATAATTTCCTTCGAACAGCGATTATCAATATTGGGATCTTTTTTCTGTTCAGATCGAATACGCGGAGAAGAAAAAAGCAGAGGGTAAGAAGATGCGTGATGACAAGGACGCTGTGATGGATATGTTGTTTGCTGCGTTCGAGAAACATCAGTATTACAATATCAGAGATTTAGTGAAAATAACTAGACAACCAATTGTAAGTATTCTTAAAATATCTTCTACGCTCGGTGGGTTCTTGAACCTAGTTTTTTATTTTTGCGTTTAAGGTTTACCTCAAAGAAATACTGAACGAGGTGTGCAATTACAATCTTAAAAATCCTCATCGGAACATGTGGGAATTGAAACCAGAATATCGTCATTACAAGGAGGACAAACCAGTGGAAGTTGCCAAAGCAGATGATTCCGATTCGAACTGACTAAACACAATTTTTCTCGTCTGTACGAAAAAAAAAAAAAAAAACGAAAATAACAAAAATCTTCAGATTTGCCTTTTTCATGCACGGCTGTGATGTAACATTTTTTTATTTCCACTGTTTTTATCTCTTACAGTTTAATTATATTAAAAAAACAGTTTGAAACAACAATCAGTTAATATAACTCGAGATGGTCAATCGTAGACGTTGGCGAATGCTTGAAACATTAATACGGGATGAGACGAGATTTGGAAATGAATTTGTTCCCCTGCTGGTATAAAAAGCGCTGTGCCACTTTCGTACAATTTGGAACCAGCGAATTTTACTTTGCCACTCACGATAAGCAGAATACTCGCGGAGCTGCGTGGTATAAATTCGTACGATTTCTCTTCGTTGACCTAAAAAATAAAGAATTTTTAATTTTTCTAATTGTCGAGTGAACTTTGCGAAAGTTTTGCGTTGCTTTATGACAAACTCACTGTAATTTTGGCAACGGCGAAATCTGTAACAGGTGGGCGAAATACTTCTGTAAATTCGTTCTCGCGTATTGGCTGAAAATGTTTTGCAGACACTGGTTCGCAGTTGTAAGTCAGCATCTCGATCAAGGTTGGTAAGTCCTTTTGCTTCGGTGTTAGACCAGCACGAACAACGTTGTCCGAGCATGCCATACACTCGACGCATTCTACATTGTTTAAAATTACTTTGAAAATGTTCACACCCAAGCAGAAATAA
The DNA here is from genome assembly GCA_030523005.1 of Tryphoninae sp. B BG-2022a. Taxonomy (NCBI): domain Eukaryota; kingdom Metazoa; phylum Arthropoda; class Insecta; order Hymenoptera; family Ichneumonidae; species Tryphoninae sp. B BG-2022a. Next base: position 29,611 of record JAPYZU010001071.1, on the reverse strand, counting down.
CCATTTTACTTAAAATACGAAATAAGCGAAGTGGAAGGAATTTTACGAGTCATAGAAAATATAAAAAAACCCGCGTAACAAAAAAAGTATTTTAAGGTTATCTTATAATGAAAGTCTCACCGCCCGATAGATAAGCATGGGGCTCATTTGGACTGATGTAAATAGCTTGGCCAACTTCCAAACGAACGCAATTGAACAAGTAAATCCCAAAACAACCGACGTCACCTGGAAAATCAGCATGCAGTCTCTCCAAGAGATCAGCATGTATATTCGAACGTTCCGTCCCGTCTGAAAATAAAATATAAAAAATATAAAATATTAAAACCCTGCAAAATCAATACCAATCAATTCTGTTTCTTACCTAAGCTTGACAATCTATCGATTAAGCGACAGAGCTGATCCGCTACAGTCTCCCGTTTTTGTACAAGAATTCCTCGAAAACAATTCATTAGAAAATGTTTGTCATCCATTGGATTATTGTTAAAATTTTTTAAGTAATATACTCCGACTACAGTCCGTAACTCGGGTATGATTTCTATGTAACGTTTTATCTCATCTATCGGTCGAAAACCACAAAAAACCTCGAAAGGGCTGAGGGCAATTGCGAGCTCTGGTTTGTGATTAGCATCCTTGTAAACATCGGGTTGTTTAAGATGCAATAATTCAGCTCGTTTCTAGGTAGACGAAAAGACAATTATTGTTTATAAGTAACGGAACAAAAATAAAAGTTATAAATCATGACGAATTACCTTGTCCGGATGAGCCTGAATCGATAATGCCTTTCCAACTGATAAAACCTTCAATAAAAAGGGCAATTCTTCTAAAACTTTACCATCCGCTCCTTTTCCCAATACGTGACCATTGTCTGCTATGTAATCTCGGAGAGACACGTCGTTTTTCTTCAGACGAGACAAACCGTTTTGATGAGTGCCCATCCATAATTCGGCGTACGGTTTTGTTTCCTCCACGACAAAGTCCTCGTTCGCTGTCTTAAAAAGCCTTGCGACTATGCTTTCAGTACCATGCCTACCCCAATCGTAAGTTTGCAAAGTGCATTTTAGCTCCATCGTTAACAATTCTTTTAATTTTCTTGGCTCATCGGAACACCTCTAACAGCTGGCGAGACTCCTGAATAACAAAAGTGTTTCAAATGACTACATGATAAAAAATTGATAAGTGATAGAAGTGTTGACAGTGGTGGTAAATATCGTACAAGTTATTCGTCAATGTGTTTGTGACTAACCTTGAAGCAAGATTAACCAGAGGTTTTCATCACTCGATGGATGATTCATCGCGCGTGATAACCGTAAAGGCCCAACCCCCAATTCTCCTTCTATCGTTCTTCATCTATGACATCGTAATCATCTTTTGCAATAATTACATTTTTGACCATTCATTAATAAAATCACGATGTTTTGACAACAGCTGATCTTGCGATTCTGGCCCTCTGGGGGAATGTCCCTAGCCTAGGGAAATTTCTATAATACTTTAGTTCCTGAAACGGCCACCAGATCGTCGCCACGTGCGGCCTCTTGACGGCGCTGGCATACCACAGAATTCCGAGGGACGGCAACCATCTTTTCGCGCTCAGCTCTCGACGAGGTACGGCAATCGTTACAATTTTTGTCTCATGAAATTTGTACATTTGGGGGAGTGTAATTTAACAAGTGCAATAATTGAAACATTTTCAGGTGTACGGAGTTATCAAAGCCGCCAATATGGTTGCCCAAAAGAAACAGGTACGAATTTTTTTCGAATTTGAACCCCTCTGGTCGCCACGTGGCGACATAACCTAACTTTTTGTAACTTGGAAAAGTTCTAAATGTTTTTTGGGTTTTCTGTTTAACAGAAAAAGGCTATGGAGAGCATCAACTCCAGGCTGGCTCTGGTTATGAAGTCTGGAAAATGTGTTCTCGGCTACAAGCAAACTCTGAAGTCGTTGAGACAGGGCAAAGCAAAATTGGTCATCATCGCCAACAATACGCCACCCCTTAGGTGAGACTGAGAAGTAGTCCTCCTTGTTTGGCTGTACGATCTCTCGATTCCTATCTATTCAAAACGAGAACAGGAAAAGAAAGAGCCTTTTTTTCGCGAATTTATAATTTATCACGAATTTCAAGTACATAACCTCAATTTTCTTATATTATTTCAATCAACAAATTCTTTTAAATTAACGCGTGAAAATGTGCTTTTTCTCCATTCTTGAGACTCGATGGTACAGCAAAGGAGTCCTATGGAGTAGTCTCATGCCCGTGTTCGTAAGTGCACTGGGCGAGTTCTCCGATGACCTAACAACCTTCAAATTTAACTTTTGTTTCTTATTCTACATTATAGGAAATCTGAAATCGAGTACTACGCTATGTTGGCAAAAACTGGAGTTCATCACTACACTGGCAACAACATTGAATTGGGTACAGCCTGCGGTAAATATTTCCGAGTTTGTACCCTTTCGATCACAGATCCCGGTAACTCGGATATCATCAAATCCATGCCGACCGGTGATCAGGCGTAAATGTTCTTTTTCTTAAAATTGACTTAATAAAAGATTAAAAAATCGACAAATCCTTGTAATCTCCATTCTTTAAGTACCTGAAATGATCCAGAAAATAGCGTAATTACGTGATGAGAGGAGAAATCACGACAAGGTGGAAGTCCTTATATTTGACGTCACATTTATTTTTTTCATAAAAGTTACAAAGTTCTTTGTAGTTTCAAATGGAAGCCACGAAATGTTTACGAAACCTTTTTGCTTGCTGGCGTGCCCAAAATTTTGCGTCTTTGGGCAAACATGTGAAGATACATTTGTGGGAAAACTGAAAAAAAAAACAAAGAAGAAAATGATATTGACCGTCTACTTGCAAATGTATCGTAATTCTCATTATTAAACGTACGTGGTATGTATAGAAGCATAACTGAGACCAGGAAGTAACGATAGCTAAATGTAAAATTCCAATTATTGGGAAGCACGTAACTCCAAGCTTCGGGATAATCTCTTGCGTACATTTGAGCCCAGTAGAAGCACAACAGCTCACCGGTAACGCCGATCGGATACAGTGCGATAAAAGTCGTGTATCTAGTGCAAAACACAAGTAACGAGACATGAAAACATAAGTTTTTTTATGAATTTCTAAAAAATTAAGAACAACCACTTCTTACCTGAGCCAGACAATAAAATGAGGTACAAAACCAATCAGGCTCATGAAATAGTACGAATAACGTATTATCTCAGTCACTGACCAAGCCAGCAGCGCTATGGGGAGTCCTGGCGAAGCGGCTGCATAATCTAGCGGAGTTGCGAGCAAAACTCCACAGACGACCATAACTCTGCTCAGAACTTGGAACGTCGTGATAACAGGATTGGAACGAACGAGTCCAACGGACGCATGAATGATCTTAAAATACAAAAGAAACATCGTGAAACAAGAGAATAATTGTTTGTTCGTGATGTTCCTATTAGCGCCTCACCTCGAGGACTGCAGCATTCTGAAATATCATGACAGAGGGTCCCACGACGTCCCAAAGAGTTTTTCCATTATTCTCAACATCTCCTGTACCAGTTTGACGCAAAACTAACAGATAGAGAATATACGCCCATCTAAACACAAAAATTTGTTTACATTTGATTGAGGTTAGGTTGACCATTTCTTTCCCATACAATTGCCACAACGTTTTCCTAAATTCCATCTTTGTTCATAATCGAATTATCATGCATATAGAAAAATAAAGACAGCCTAAAACTATTAAATCTGAATTCTATTATTATTATCTACATTTTTTCCTGAAACTTATCTGCAAGAATTTTCATCAAACTTTACCATAAAAATCGTCATTTGTTTAAAACAAAAAACTCGAAACTCGACAATAATATATCTCGTGAAAAAAAGAAACATAACTAACATAAGACCATTCCAAAGTCCAAGGTCGAAGAAGTCATAATGTCTCAAAGGTCAAAGTCGCGTTCGAAATTTTTCTAGTAACTTACCCAATAACAAGAGAAAAGTTGTAAGCTTTGAGATAAAGCTTGGCGATGGTACCAGGTTCTCTCGATTTTCCAGGATTTCCCTTGCTCGACATCCTGACGAAGCTCGTCCAAGCGTGCGTAACGAACTGAACGCTTTTTTTACGTTCCTACCTCGCTTCGATGACTTGTCGTACTCACTAACGTTTCCGTTCGTTTCTTGATTAAATTACAACACTATTGTGTAAAGCACGTCTCAATTATATTTTAAATTTGCATACTTGGTTACGACAATGACAAAAGTCTCAGGGGTCGAGGAGCGATGACACCGGCGAGCTCCCTTGATGGTACCTGTTTGCACGTTAACTCGACATATGAAAAAACATTGGCTTGCCTCGAGCCAACGGAACATTCCTTCTCCCCCACTCTATATGAGAAAAAAAAACATTGAAGAATACATTCCATACTAAACAGGAAGAACAAAGTTTACAATAAACTGTTGATAAGTTTTACAGGATGAAACTGACATGTCTTTTATTTTTCTTTGGTTATGAACGTACATATATATGTATATTGCGTTTGATAAATTAAGATTTCATTGATTTATCGTTGATATTAAGATTGTCTCAGGTTCAAGGATCATGATCATTCGATTAACCGAAAGATGTAACGGTGGATAAATAATGATAACATAACCTAAGTAAATGAGATAAAGCGCCAAAAAAGTCCCAAGAATCAGTGCGGCAAGACGGACAGTTATGACGAGCCAACAGTTTTGTGATCGCGCGTCCCTGAGAGACATCGGTTGTTCGATTTTGTGTTTGCTCGTTGATATTTGATGCTACGATTGTATATGTGGTTAATTCAGGTTTCTTGTGAATATTAAAGTGAAGTTGAAATTGTGAAAGAACCAACGGAGTGTGCGTGGCAACGTAAATAAACGGAGTGAAAGTGGAAGAGGCAAGTTCGCGGGAGTGGGGATAAGGGGTTAACCTGTTTCGTTTTGTGTTCGTCCATCGGCAAGTTTGCTCGAGTGTAAATATGTCAATTATCGCAAGAATACTTGCCGATAATGGAGATAAAATCGGTCGTAGGACTATACGATTAGTTAACGGCACAGATGGCGCCACTGTTCGCGGGTTTTCGTTTGCGCGGCAAAATAGTTTAATTCGATATAGCGAGGAGGTTGAGAATGCTCTGAATCATAAAGTTCCTGTAGTTGCTCTTGAATCGACTATCATAACACACGGTATGCCTTATCCGGATAATTTGACAACGGCAGTTCGCGTCGAGGAGATAATACGTGATAAAGTACGTAAACAAGTGTTATGGGAAGTTTGGAAAGCGTTCCTTAAACAGAGATTAGAGGGGCGATGACTATTCGAATATATATATGACTACGATACCTTGCGGCCAGGTTACGAGTACAAAAAAGTCCACCTTTTGGCCGCTCAGATGTCGCAGAACCACTTCTCGAGATTTAAATATTATTCGAGCGTTATCGATCTCCCCCCTAATCACTGCTTTAAATTTTAGAATTTTATGTTGCGGGCATTTTATTTTATTGTAAACAAAAGTTTGTGTTTACATTTACAGGGCGTCGTGCCAGCGACAATAGCGATACACGATGGCAAAATTCACGTCGGTATGGATCGTGATCGTTTGGACAAAGTGGCAATGAGCGCCATCGCAAGTGGTGCGCAAGAACTAAGTACAAAATGCTCCCGACGCGACTTATCGACGGTGGTATGCAAAAAGTTAATAGGTGGCACCACCGTCGGTGGTACCATGGCGATCGCTCGCATGGCGGGAATTCCGATAATGGCAACCGGCGGGATCGGTGGTGTACATCGCGGAGCGGAAACGAGTTTCGACATAAGTTCCGATCTCACAGAATTGAGCCGGAATCGTGTCGGAGTCGTTTGTGCTGGCGTGAAATCCATTCTAGACATTCCTAAAACGCTGGAATACTTGGTTAGAAACATTTACGCATTATTTCAATGATTCGTTATCAATTATAAACAAAATAATAGCTCGTAATCCTCCATCCTAACCTCAAACCCAAATCCTAACCTCACTTACTTCCGCTTTCTTTTGCCTTGTAAACAGGAAACTCAGGGTGTACCGGTAATAACGATAGGCGATACGGATAATTTTCCAGCATTTTATTCACGTGAAACTTCGTCGACGAAACCGGTAAAGTCACCGTCATGTGTCAAAGATGCCAAAGAAGCCGCAGAATTGCTGCTAGTTCAAGAGACCCTCAAACTCGATGCGGGCATCCTGTTCGCAGTTCCAATCCCACAATCTCACGCCCTCGAGTCTAACGTCGTCGAGTCGGTCATACAAGAGGCACTCGAAATTGCTGAAAATAGAGGAATTCGTGGAAAAGACGTAACGCCCTTTCTCCTTCAACAGCTGAATCAGCTCGCTTCCGTTGGTTTCTTGAGAGCCAGTGAGTAACGTTACAAAAGAAAGAGTTGCATTCTCAATGCTTCAAGTCGACTATGACCCAAATTCGTTGTAACTCAAAATGTCTACAATCGAGGACAACAATATTATGAAATAATTTATGAGCGATTCTGAAATCGAGAAGAAATATTAACTGACAAAAAAACTTGTTGCACAGATCAAGCACTCGTGGAGAACAATGCCCATGTTGCAGCGGATATAGCATTGGAGTTGAGCTGCTTGAAAAACCAAGACAAAAGTTCAAGTGGTCCTTATCAGAAGATTCAACAGCCATCTGGGATGAAAACATCGACGGTGAGAAACAAAATACACAAATACATTATACATAATATCCATTCTTAACCCCTTATTGCATGAATAATCACATACAAATAATAAAAATAATAAAATCAATTTCTTTTGCAGCCATATATGTCTTTGCATGCGTTAAGGGGTTAAACCGCTGTTTCATTCATTGTAACACTCCTTCCACTAATTTTTTTCTCGTAGGTGGTGATCGGTGGTGCAACGCGGGACTCGATCCTTCGCATGGATCATTCCGGTATAACCGTGAGTGCGAAAAGAAAGAAAATATTCTCGTACTAATTAACCAATTGTTTTCTCATTGTATTTTCGTATATCGTAATCATCGTACGTTTTTGTATACGTTTACGTTATATTATGTGTTAACAGTGTTTTGTTTCTTTTTTTATGTACATAGAATTTGGGCTAATTACAGCATAGAGAGCTTCTGCGTGTGATAACGAGGCCAGTCCAAAGGTTGGAGGGAGGAAGGAAAAATACGTTTTAAACATGCTTTAGACCGTTTCATTTCCCCTCTCGTTATCATTCTCGAAAATACATTTGCGCTTCGCTTCTATTTCGGTCAACGGAGACCGGATTTCTTCGAGTAGGCCAGGGGAGGGACACAGTTACTAGGAAGCTTATAATAGTCGTCGTACATCGTTTTTTTTGTTCTTTTCATTTTTCATTTCATCTTACTTAGCCACTTTAAAACTTTTAATTACACGAGTTAACGTGTTGGACGAAAACCCGGAGCAAACGAACCAACTTCCGGTCGCTCGTGGATCCAATTATGTCTTTAAAATCATTGACTTTTTCTCGATTATCACAAAAATACAATTTCTCGATGGAACAACAAACAAGAGTTTTCAATTTAGCGTCGTGTCGTTAAAGAAAAATCCTTTAGACATAAAATAGTATAATTGAAAATATTGGAAATTATATTATATATTTATAAAGTCGTTGGAGATTCGGACGTTCGCTTCGAAGTTCTCGAATCGTTCTATCACACGTCGTACTTAGTAGATTTATTTTTATTGTTATTTTTTTTCTTTTCACTTTTTTTTGTACATGCAATCGCATCTCTATTTAGGAGCTAAATATATTTATTATCTCATATCGTAACAGCGATACATGAAAAAAAAAAAGTACTATCTCGCTTTTTTTCCAACTGCGAGGCATCTCGCTTATGATTTTCTCAGTTTTCATTTTTCTTTGGTCGCAACGTTGGTGGAGCTTGGGTAATGAAAAATAGATAACGCTGAAAGCCCTCACGTGTTTAAAGCTCCACTGCATGATTACATTATTTAGTTTCTTGTTGATGTTATTTTTATAATTTCTTCTTCATTTACTTTTCCTCAAATTTCGTTTGAACAAACATTGGCTACACGCTCTAGCATTACATGTTTTATAGTAAAACGTGAATAGAGGACACACGAGTGCTTATCTAAGAGCTACAAGATTATACACAGGTCAGATTATTTACACAATAGTGTTGTTTCTTTTGTCTTAATCTTTAGTTTTCTGTTTGTTGTTATTTTTCTCATGGTTATTTCTTTTGGCTATTCGCAGGTTTGCTGAAACTTGCAGATAATAGCCACAGCGCCACGTTGGATATTACCTCAGCTTAAGGACTACGGCATAAAACTAGAAAAATTCATAGTCGAGTTCAACGCTTCTTGTAGGTTTTCTTTGGTATTTCCTTTTTTGGTTTTTAAATTCTTGTTTCTCATTCTTTCTCACATTTTCCCAATTAGCTTTCTCTCTCTTCTTCTTCATTCTCTGTTTTTTTTTTAAGCAGGCACTATTCGAAGCTCTCTCTCTATCCTTATTCACCCATCGCTGGCTTCAAATTTCTATTATTACCTCGTTATGAAACTAATAGTAGTAACTTCGGGTTTATAGGACGTTTCGAGTAAACGCACTTAAATTGTAAACAACTGAGACTCCCAGTTCTTTCTTCTTTGTGCCGGAGCGTCCTTCCTGCTCTAGCTCACATTTTGACTCACTTTTTGTTCAAGCATTACCACCTGTTTGCTAGTCGCAGCGGCTCTTTCATTGGACTTTTTCTACAGCGCCTTTTCAAACAAAGCGCTGTGTCGCTTGTGTCCATATTCCTCATTCTTGAATGTCTCTTCATTCTTGCGAGGTGCGAGCTCTCGTTTACTCTACAACGTCTAACAATTCCAGTAAACGACGATTGTTTTTATAGAAATCTGCAAAGTGGGAAAGAGAAAAAATGAAAATTTATTCTTCCTTGCTGCGCCTCTTTCTCTTCATTCTCTCTATAAACTCCTTTTCCTTGGTTTTTTCTCTGTCCTATGTTGTAGCCAACAATAATACGTATTCGACGTAAAAATATCCAGTTTACATTTCCATTTACTCGCCGAAAGTTACAACAGAGATTATTTCACTGCGCAGTCTCGCTTACTCCTTTTTCATTTTGTTTGTCTTGTCTTTCCTAACATCCCGATGCGCAGAGTCAAAATTTCTGCTCGATGGTCCTCTTTATATTTTCCTCTGTTTTTTCTTCTTCTCTCTAGACATTGATTTTAGAATTCATTAAGAAATCCTTTTGTCTCTTCTCTAACGTCAAATGCTAATGCAAAAAGGACACAGGTACTTGATTAAAGTAACTATCTAAATACGTCGGCGAAACAAAACTACACGTTGTGTTGTTGTGTGTTGGTATTTACAGATCCGAGAATGTTGCTTTGTGTTACTTAGCGTTGTTTCATTTTTTTCTTTTTCAAAAGCTCAAGTCCAACTCTCCACTCAAGAAAACTGTTCCATCCATTCGACTCAATGTAAACCCTCGCCTCTCTCTAATCCTAAATTATAGGAAGCCAATATTAATTCCGCCGACAAATACCAAACTAGTCTCACGTTTATCTCGATTATTTAATTTTGTTTTCTTCATTGTTCTCGAGGTCCCTCGATTTCTCGTCCATTGGTTTCCAACTCTTCTCTATATTTACATTATTTTGCGCGCTTCTACGAGTACATTGTTGTTTGTATGTTTGTCTGTATTATTATTATTATGAATTATTTATTATTATTAATTATTAATTATTAAATCATTACATACACATACACCAAGTTTATGTGTTTTGTTCATGCACGTACCGTGTTTCCTCGGTGTTTACTTTGTTATTGTTTGTTCTCTTGGTGGATTTTTTTTTTCATGAATTTTTTGTGTTCTTTTTTGTGTGTTGCTTTTTTTCTCATTATTCTTGTTTTCTCGTGGCGGCGGAATTTATTCAACGTACGCCTTCTTGGCAGTAGTAGTACATGTCGCGATAATTCGAACATTTACTGTGTAGAAGAGGAACGAATTGGTATTTTTCACAGTGATGAAGAAAATGTAAAATAAACAAATTTTGTTCAAACCGATTGGACAAAAATTCAATGTGTAAACCTATGTTCTTATTTTCTTCCATTAATCAATTGGAATTGATTTTCTTTTTCTAGACCGGTCGTTTCAGTAACCTGGGAATGTTTCAAGGAGTTACATGACCCACGTAACTTTGTTGGTACGAAAACTACGACTCGTTGTAGCACCGCTGCTAAATTTCTTTTGTACAGTTCTAGCGATATCTGTACGGTGTTTCAAAGTCTTCCACAAAGTCTCTTTATGTATACTCTGGTTTTTTTGTTTGTTTGGTTTGTTTTTCTTCAAAGAGAGAACTGGACAATTTTCTAAATATCCTTGCTCGCCATGGTTCCTCGAACAACGGCGAATATAGTTCTAGAAAAAACAGACGTATAAATTATATTTATAAAAAAGTAGTTGATTCTTCAGTTAATTGTAAAAAGTATCGTTATTCTCACGAGGGTCACGTAGCCCTCGTTTTACCTCAAGATGAAGGAGTTTTTGTTTTGTGTGTTTTGTCTAAACTGTTAGGGTCTTGAGTTTCTCTTTATGAGGAAGAATGAATTGTAGAAATGTAGAATTCTAGACCAGGGATTTTGTGTATTCTGGATACGATTAGAAATGGAAAGTTATGTTTCTGTTTTTTTCTTTTTCTAGGGTGTTATTGGTTCTTCGATGGGAGAGAAACAGGGTTTTTTTTATACAACATTACTTGGTGTAGAGCGTGAGTTCGGCGGGCCTGTTGGTTCTATAGAGGAAATGATTTGACGTACGTCGCCACCACTTCCATAGTCAGGTGCGTCGATTGCGTGGTACGGGATTGATATTGCCCGGACCAGCACCGTTCGATATCAACAATCTACGATTGAATTCTCGCATCTCGTAATTGTTGTTGCCATTGCTCTTGTCGGGCCTCGTACTGGCGGTGCAACCGCTGTGAGTGCTTATCGAGGGTGGAGTAGTTTCCTCGAGAATCAGAGCGCAATGACTGTTGGTGTCGCTATCAGCGCCACCGTCTTGCATGTTGCTCGACAATAGAGGATGACGAACGCCGCTGTATTCGTCCGATTGCTGTAGAATCGAGGAATTGCCTGGAAAAAGAGAGAGAGAAATTGAGGTTTAAAGGTGAATGGAAAAGTCGTTAGTTAATGACGCCACCGCTAGGCGGCGATGTAGGTACTGGAACGATCGTTGGGTGGCAGCTAGTCAGTTTTTTAGTTACCGACGCCATCGCCTGTGGACACTGTAGTTACTTGAACGGCCTCTAGGTGGCGGGCAGTCAGGTTTTTAGTTACCGACGCCACCGCTTGGGGGCGCTGTAGCTACTAAAACCACCGCTAGATGGCGGACAGTCAGGTTTTTAGTTACCGACGCCACCGCTTGGGGGCGCTGTAGTTACTCGAGCGATCTCTAGGTGGTGGACAGTCAGGTTTTTAGTTATCGACGCCACCGCTAGGGGTCGCTGTAGTTGCTAAAACGACCGCTAGGTGGCGGATAGTCAGGTTTAGTTACCGGTGCCACCGCTAGGCGGCGCTTTAGTTACTCGAACGTCCGCTAATTGGTGGGCAGTCAGATTTTAGTTACCGACGTCACTACTAGGGGGCATTGCAATTACTCGAACAATCACTAGGTGGCGGACAGTCAGTTTTTTAGTTACCGACGCCACCAGCAGAGTGCGTAAGTAAGAACTGCAGGCAAGTTATAGACCAAAGATTTGAAAATCAATGGAGTTTTATAGTTTTAAAAAGATTGTAAACTTACCGGAAGGTAGCGCGGCCATCGGCAGGGTCGTTCTTCTTGGGCCAGCCCCTGCTCTGGCATTGTTATTGTTGCTGCTCATGTTATTATTATTGTTGTTATTGATGTGCGTAGTGGTTGTGGTGCTGAGAATGGAATCGACGACTGGCGATACGCCCAATTGCGAGAATGATTGTACGAAGGGTGGCGATGTGCAAAGCACCGATGCTGAACCACCCATTATAGCTGATGGCGGTGGCAACGGTGGTTCCCTCAACAAGCGTATCTTCTGTATCATCTCCCTTATCTCGTATCTCAATATACCGAGAAAACATACTTTTGCAAACGCTATTACGCAGAAGCCAAGGACGAAGAGAAGATCGGCAGTTTTAAGCAACCAATCGACGAGACTATCCTCGCAGCCACGTGGATAAGGTTGCTGACAAGTCTCGGTTGAGTTGGTATTGAAGCTGGTAGATGCGAAGCTACTCGGTGGACAACAAGTCTGTGGCAAACGATCCAGACTCGTAGCAGCAAAATCCTCGTGTCCTGCGATACCACAGCAAGAAAAATCATGCTGAAGACGATCCCATTGTTCGCTGAAGCGTGTCTCCTTGCCGTATTCAAGCTGAAGACGCAAACGAAGACTGGGTCTGATCTCTGCCCGGATTTTCTCAAAACGGAAGACCCAGGCTACACCTATGACCACGTCACCGAACAACAGCGCTAGTAGGAGCATCCAGTAAGCGTTGAGAAGCTTCGCGCTTAATCTTCTCGCTGCTATGCAACCCAGCAGCTGAACGAGACCCAGTTGAGTAGCTAGAGCGAGGTAAGCGTAAAGGGCGGTTGGATCCAACGCCCGTGGCACACCTGGAACCAGAAAGCGTCTTGGGTCCCCGGAGAATAGCAGCGTGCGTGATACCGCAGCCGCAAAGCCAACCGCACTTCCGAGCAGTACTAGGTTGCATGCGTATATCCAGAGACGATAATATCGCATCGCGACACCCTGACTGTCGAGACGCGTGAGACCAGCTACAGGGCCACACGTTGATGCGTTGGACGCAGCCGTAGCCGCCGAGGAAGCGGCCACGGCCCCACCTCCGCCGATCCGCGGATCGGCCGTGCCCGTCGAGGCGAACGAAGCACCACCGGCCGATTGTGACGATCTTCCAAATCCACCTGCGCCTCCACCGACAACACCACTCGCAGCTCCACCGGCGACACTTCCGCTTCCTGCCGCAGCGGCGATACCACCGCTGCAATCACGAACTCCACCGATCGTACAAATTCCTATACCGGTAGCTTCGTCACCTACAATCCAACCCTCCACCTCGCTGTTCTCTTTGAGATAATGTCCACCTAGTCTACGTCCTTTCTCCTGCTGTCCCAATTCGCTCAGTATTATCACACTACTGTTGCTGTTATTGTTGTTATTTTTGATTCTATAATTTCTATTGTTGCGTCGATTATTGTTGGAGTTGTTGATGTTGTTTCTGACAGTGAAATTGTTGTTCTCGTTCTCGTTCTCGTTCTCTATGTAATCGTTGATGACGGTATTCGTCGTCGTCGCGATGGCACTACTGTTGTCTATGATCAAGGAACCATGCGGCGGCGAAGCAAATTTGGTGTAATGACGATTTGGAAAATCGACGCTACTTGTGTAGGATGAGTTTGGTAAAGAGGCGATACACGTGTCGCTATTGCCAATTGGTATGTCACGTTCCTCCTCCCAGGAATCTTGACTCTCTAGGAGAAATAGAAATGGTAATGGAGTGGGCGATGGAGTCGAGAGCGAGGTTACGGACGGTGATGTTGATTGAGCTGCTGGCGTCGATGACGATAATTGCCCGGTTGTCGCTACGCCGTCGTTAGTCTTTCGGCACTGATTCGTGTGAGGGCTTGAGAAACGTTGAAGCAGCATCACCGTCATGCTACCAAACCTTTTAACGCTTTGCACCCCCACCCTTGTCACAGCGTTAACCTGCAATGAAACAACCTGCGATATCGTACCCGGTTGTTTTTATTATTTTTAGATTTTCACGCTTACACCGTGTGTATAGTTTTTTCCTGTTTTTCTTTCGTTCGTCGCTTTTTCGTTTCCTCTTATTTCACGTTCCTTTGGTCGTTATACCGGGGCAGGGGGAACTTTGTGTCACGCGAGGCTCTCGCCTCGGGGACCTCTCCCCCGTCGTTCCGACAATTTCGACCAACACATTATTTTCCCTTTGTTTTTCTCTCTCCCCTTCGTTTTTTAGTTACCTGAAACAGACACGATAAATTAACGTCAGACGCGAGATTAACGCTTGCGAGCGACGTATGTAACGAATGAACTTATGATTTTCACAGTAGGGAAGGTGTTTTTGTTTGTACGAGTTCTTAGCACGAGATTTGAGGTTAGAGTCCTCGATATATTATTCATAATCACATTTTTACACTCAACCGTGTATAACTTTAATAAACACTTCATCATATCCGTATAATATCGTCAATAAAAACCTTCCCGCGTAATCGGCATATTTACATTAACGGACGCCATGTTGTTCCAAAAAAACATGGCGTAATATAATAAACGTGAAGTTACTCGAATACTCGATCCAATTTGATTAAAATTCATAATAATCGATGCTCGACTCGTCCGTTGCTAACTTCACACTCTTAGTGCCCCCACCCCTCTAACACCTCGCATATTGAAGCAGAAAAATCGAGTTCTCTCTATCGCCACCTGCAGCGCTGCTATCGAGTGTCGACATGACATAACCTCATAATCATCGTTTTCGTCGGCTCTGTGCGACTTTTTCTCCATTTACGTTCAACATTTTCTCGGCTCACGTTAATGTCGTGCGACATTTAATTTAATAATCTTCAAGATTTACCGACAATAATATTGTTTTTATTTGTTGCTAGTCAAGTTAATACTGCGCTTGTACAACCCAGTTGACAGACCTGTATGTAAGACCGTGGGATTCCCCGACCACCGCTGCCACCTAGCGGCAAACAACGGAAACTTGCCAAATGGAGTATAACTATATACAGTCTGAAATTAGCCGTTTCATAATTCCCTAACGACAAATAATACAGTTAAAGTCGAACATTGTTCGTAATAACGAAAAAATTAAAACCCTATTTTACAAAATTGCGAAATATCTCAGTAAAAATGAAATTTCATCGGTTAGTTACACAAATGGACGTGCTTCGCGAAAGCTTGGCATATATCCCCACTTACTTTTCCAGTGAGTGGTACTAGCTATTTTGTTACCTCTCACAGCGCTTATAACGTGCTCCTTATACATGTATAGCAAATTCTATTTCATCGATCCGTCTCCTGCTAGCTCGGTCGCTACGTGATACAACAAATGTATCTACCGTTCGCACAACCTATACATAACATATATACATACACATATATGTGTATAAATGTAACTGTGTGAATATAGCAAATGCAAGCTATATATTTACACCGTACTATCTGCTACTATGCACTGTAAGTACTCGATATATATATAGCATAATTTTATCGGCGCATCGATAGCTTGAGCTCTGCCCTATAGGCTGTTATTATTATTACTATTATTACATCCTCTCTACACAGTCGACATTCCAATAATAATCTCAACCCGTGCGAAACTTATTCACCACACTCTAAATCTATTTCCAATTTAATCGCGAAACTTTTACACAACTTGTAAAAAAGAAAAAAAAATAACAAAGTAAGTTTTACCACGACAAATCTACCCACGTGTAAGTAAATATTAATCGCTATTCTCAATCTCGTCCTGTAATTAATTCCGCGATAAGAAGTATAGCCACGTGAGTGGGAGATCCACTAATAAATTTAATAATAAAAAAAAAAAAAAAAATTAAAAAGCCACTTCACGTCGTTGAGCAAAAAATTATCCATAACGGTTTTGTAATGACAATCGATGCTAAAACGAGGTTTTTTTTTGTCTAGAAAGAATGATTTACTCGTATATACAAACATAACCTCACTTCAAATACCCAATAAAAGCGAGTCAACAATAACTCCGTTAATTATCTGCCATCAACTAGCTTTAATGTACCTGGAACAGTGCATTTCGTGAATAAGATAAAAAAAGAAAAAAAGATAAAAAGAGAGAGAGTAAAAAAGAAGTAAAGCTCAAGTCCCGAAGGGTACAGTACTACACACCATCGATCGTTTGGAGGCTCTCTAGGCAACGGGCGCGTTCGCTTCTGTCTCTCTCTCTTTAATTCTCCGTTCGTCCACCGCGCGCCCCGCGCGCTCATACCCAAGCCCACCAAGCTATATACACTCCTGGCTCTATGCTTCTCCATTATCCTATGCAGTGGTCTTTGACACAGGAAAGAGACGGAGAGTTGTTATGGAGGATGGAGTG
This sequence comes from Tryphoninae sp. B BG-2022a, assembly GCA_030523005.1. Classification (NCBI taxonomy): domain Eukaryota; kingdom Metazoa; phylum Arthropoda; class Insecta; order Hymenoptera; family Ichneumonidae; species Tryphoninae sp. B BG-2022a. The sequence continues at coordinate 13,416 of JAPYZU010001071.1, read as the reverse complement.
AGGTAAAAGGCCTGTGGCGTTTCCTAACCTCACAAATCCCAATCCTTTCTTGTTATACCCTCTCTCGATTTAAAACCATTCTCTATCTCATTCTCGACCCACATAATACATCGTTAATTAAACTCGCAAAAACCGACGGTTGTGTTGGCCCGGTGGTGGGAGACGATTTAAGAGAGATCCCACAATGCGTTGCGGTTGTACGTTGCCCTGGGTTCGCGACCTCTATCCTCCCCCTCTGGAACTTTCATTATACTTGCGACTCGGTTCACGTATATACACGTTTCATACTTATGTACACACGTGAACACACACAACAAACGTATTAATACGTTTCTATATATAAAGCATACGTACATTCGTGCGATATATATATATATATATATATATATATGTGTGTGTGTGTGTTTTTCTAACCTACAATCCGCAGATCTGCCACTATCGTGACAATTCCAAGCTCGCTAGGTTTTTTCTTTTAACTATCGTGCTACTGCGATCCGATTGTTTAGAGAGATTGAACGACGAGGAACGTTTTTCAAGCTCATGCGATATATTTCGCATTTATAGGTACACACACACACACACACACACACACTCACACACACACACACACACACACACACACACACACATATATATATATTTGGTGTACATGTGAAATTCGATAAAAAATCGCTAGAGGGCTAACGTATAGTGCACCCCTATATATATATGTGTGTGTGTGTGTTGGTGTACATCACAATACGTGTGGCTAGAGCGATGTATCACTGACCTTGGTTCGTCGCCTCGATGATGTCTCGGTCTCGGCGTCGATCGAACGAAGGGAAGAACGAAGAGAATAATAAAAAGTAAAGAAAAGAAAAGAACTTAAAGCCGGAGGGGGTGAGAGACCATCAACCGGGCTTGCACCTGTTTGTCATTTTAGGTTAGGTTTTAACAAAGTGGCGGAGGGGAGCTCGAGGATTGGAGGGAAGGGAGGGGGAAAGAGATTGGATTAAAAGAAAAAATAACACACAGACGCACACACACACACACACACACGGGAGATAAATCGAACTTTCTTTAGCGCCAAACGAAAACCGACACCGTTTGTTATAAGTCACTGGCTCGTATTTTTTTCTTATTTATCTCTTTCTCTCTCTCTCTCTCTCTCTCTCACACACACTCTGTCGCTTTCTCTCCCTTCTTTCAATTTTATTCAATAACGTATTGTACACACGTCGTATTGACGAAAAACGCGCAAATTCTCGCGCGATTTCGCAATTCCACAGTTTTTCGTATTCTCGACATTTTTATTCTCGTCCTCGCGACATTAATCATAATTCCTCATTGCGATAACCGTTATTTACGTAGAGGTCGAATTTGTTTACGCTCATTACGTGAGATTCGCGCTTTATGATACATGTTGTTGTTTTTTTTTAATTTTCGTTTATTAAAATAACGACAATGAGATAAAATCGTCGAATTTGCTAGTTTACACCTCGCTCGATCCTTGTTGGCTCTGGTAGCTTTCTCTCTTCCCCCTCCACGCTGTCCAGCCCACGATTCTACGCGCTTAGTCGTTCCATCGTTCGCACTTTCATCTCTCTCTCTCTCACTCACTACGGAGAGATTTTTCCACGACGTTGTTTAACTCACATTTAACTGTATATATATATATATATCCACGTACGATTCTATATATATACAAGTTAGTGTCGGTCAGGCACTCGTGGATCACACACGTAACTTTGTGTTCGTGTCCGTTGAAAATTTTGACAGGATTACACACGCGCACGTAAACACGAACGCGCACGCGCAACGTATACACATTCACTCGAGCCGCGGCACGGGGACAGCTGGCTACTCCGTAGAGTAGTTCCTCAAAGTCCCGCAGGCGATTTAATGTCGCATGTACATGTCCCGAAAAGCCAAACGAAATAAATCGTTATCGCCACTTCTCACCGATGCGTCCACGACCAAAACACCCAAAGAATGACGATAATAACATATATATATATATATTTGTATATATATATGTATGTATATATATAGGAGGAAATAAAAAGTCCACCGAGAGAGAGAGACGTCGTCGACCTTTGTTGGAGATGAGTAAAGATCCTTTTTCTCTTCTCTCTCTCTCTTTCTCTTTTGAGATCTCAACGGTATTTGCTTTTTTGTTCCCGGATAACACGAGATGCCTCTGGGGGAAAGAAAGACTCTTGGCTTTACGTCAGACGGTCTGGCTGACCAACACTGAATTGTACTAGACGACCGGGCAGACTCTCAGCCCTCGACTTCTACGCCACCCCAACCCGCGCGTTAGCGTGAGAGTCAGAGAAAGAAGTGTTGTACACAACGGTGCATGTGTTAGTTGTACTCCCGGTTCGATCGCTTTGGCTCGATGCTGCTGCTGCGACTCGTCAAAATCACGGTGAAATCTGACAGTAACCGGTGTTAGAATGGAGGGATTCAATTTTATGTATTTACTTAAATAATAATTACGAACGTTATATTTTATTTAATTTGATTATATCGTTTGAACAAAGTTTCAGTTCGATCCTTGCGAAATAACACCCAAAACTTTTTATTCTCTCCTGAGATCTCTCGTGGATATAAAAAGTGTTGCGCGGTTTTGCCGCATGGCGGCGCTGACGCTCGTGGAGAAGTTACGCCGAGGGTTGCCGGACGTCGAAGATCGCTGAGCTTTCTCGTTTCGTTGTTTTCTTTATTTTGTTCTCGTTCTCACATTTAACGAGATTGTATTTTTTTGTTGATCAGGTTTATTTAACGTAGAACGTTAATGCACGATGGAGGTTAAATACGTGGTGATGAGACGAGGGTGTATACGGCGGTTACGTTGTGCCCAGGGCCGTAGGAATATTTTTGACACCCGAGGGGTTTACGTATGTAAATTCATCTCAACGGAGAAACTTCGATCTAGCGCCATCACTCGCGACCGGCGACGAGCCCGACTGAAAGCTATATGAGCTTTATGCTTTATATAGGTGCATGCCCCCTCGTACTTGCACAGATATATACACACACATATATATAGGACATTCCTGTGGTCCGTAAGAGACTTGCGCACGAACCTGTGCGTCCGAAATTGAGAGCTCTTGGTTTTTTTTCCTTATTGTTTCTTTATTCTCATTTTACATATCACAGATTTGGCCCTGGCAACGGTAACATTCTAGTACGATGATGTTACGACTCAGAATCCATAACATTTTACGACCCTCGATTGTTGATAGCTCTTACGTCGACGTTTCGTTTTAATCGCTCGTAATAGAATGCATTTTGTTACAGCTGGGTGGAGGAACACATCGTGCCAGGAGACACGAGAGCCACGGAGGGGTGGGGAGAAACGTAACCGCTGCTATGCTAGCTCTCGGTCATATTAACACGAAACTTATCAGCGTCGTTGGGGATGACGACGCTGGACGATCCATCGCTAAGGAACTTGGCGATGCCGGCGAAACGATCGAGTTCTTATCGGATGTTATCACAGCTTGGTAATATATATACAGATATATGCAATGTTTGATTAAGAGTAGGGCGAAGGGGGTGAGACTGGACGCCGCCTGGTGGCAGAGCCGCGAAGCTCGTAGACCAGCCATCTTGCGTAGGCGGATGGTACTACATATTTCTTCCTTACCGACGGAGAAACATTGTTCATCATAGTTCTTTCGAAATGGCGCTGTCGATCTTGAAGAAAATTAAAGAGGTTAATTTTTCGAAAAGTGTTGTTACAGAGAAAATTAGAATAGTGTTATTAACCTATTTTCTCGTACTAGAGGCGAATTAATTTCGAATCGGAAGTCTCGTTGCTTCTAGTTTGCAGCTATATCTTCCTGGTCAAACTTGTTCCGTTTTCTAACGATAATTTTGTATGTTATTTTATCAAGGTACACAGCGATACTCGACAACAATGGCGAGTGCCATTTTGGAATCGGGGAAATGGATACTTTCCAGGCGATCGATGCGAAATTGGTGACAAAACATCGTGCGACGATTAAGAAGGCTGGACTCGTTGTAATAGATGGGAATTTACCTGTCGAGACTATACGGACGTGTATCGATCTTGCAGCACGTAATAAAATACCCAGTAAGTCGATCAAACTTTCATGACGTTTAATTTTATTTTTTCGTTTACATTCGATCGTTGAGAATTTCGAAGGACAAACATTGGTCCTAGAGGCACTTATAAAATCTTGTTTGTCTTTCCTTCGCGTATAAATATATCTATGTCTATATAAGTGTGTATAAAAAATAAAACGAACGAGAATCCTTGCGTTTGAGATTCTTCACGAATGGACGGATTCGGTGATACTACGCAGAGACTTAAAGGAGTAAGAACACATTGGGAGTATTCGATTTATACGTAACCACCACGCTGCAAGCCGTGATGACTCTGAGGATTCGGTTGCATTTGGACAACTAAATTGCGAGATTCCTTGCGAAGCTTGTAGCCAGCTCGAGCATCGAGATAAAGAAGGAAAGCGCCGAGGCTATGAAACATAAAAGATATAACAGCCAGGGCGTAGGACCAAGAGAGATGGTTGAAATTGGGATACATCAGCCAATCGCGCCTCCAGCATTGTCCACCGAAAATTGCCACACTCAAGAACAGAAGACCGCCTGAAAAGAAAAATAACAATGGACATTAGTCTAAAGTTTACATATAACTGCGGAATAAATGAATCGAATAATCACCAGCAAGTGCGTCGCACAGAAACGCTATCGAAGATAGCACCCATTCATAACGAAGAACAAATCTAAGAGGCCATCGGACAACGATCATGGCGAGTAGAAATTGTCCGTAGAAAGAGAACAAGAGAGCCAGCGTAACAAAGGCCTGAACGACCATTAGCCAACCGGGCAAAAGCCATTCTCTTATAACGTGAAATTCGTTCGAGAATATGTGATGGCAACCATTGAATTTCTTGTCGAATTGATAGAACGGATATCGGAATTCCTGGAAGCAATATTCCCACAAGCCCATGTGTTTGAAATCGCTAAAAGTTTCTTGGTACGACTGGATCCAATAAGGACTGTGGAAATATGAAAATTAAAAAGATTGTGTATTGATTTTTCTCGAGGATTGTTTCATTTTGATTAATAATTCGGCTATAGAGAGACGCTTACCTGGTAAAGGACATTACCAGTAGGAAACCAGCGATGAAAGTTATCACTCCACCGAAAACAACAGCGTCTGTTTAAATAAAAAAAAATTTATCGTTTTGGTTATATCGGTACAAGATGATTCGTTCATTAACAAAATTAATAAAACGCGTAATGAACCGGACAGACAATATCGATATAATATATAACACGCGATAAATAAATAAACAATGAGGTTAGGTTGGCAATTTTTCTATATTGCCGTATATACTCACTCGACGCCCTGTGATATTCCTGATTCTGGTTGCTCATTTTTCTTAATTCCGTCGACCAACTTTTAAAATTTGTGTTTTTCTTAATACTTCTGATCTAAATATTACACTGTCTGGTGCGGAATTGAAGTTTCACAACGCGAAACAAACAAGACGCTGGTGACACTGATTCTTGCCACGCCTTTTATCAGCATAGATGGCGCCACCATACAGTCTAGATTTTCCGCCCACAAATGCACGTGTCGTCATCATAACAAATTCCAATCATTTGTATATTTCTATGAATCGATAAATACAGAACCTGCTCACATAATTTTTCAAAGACAAGGTCAAATATACAATAGATACAAAGAGTCTTTATTTCGTCGATAGAATAAAATACAATATATTAAATTACCTTAATAACAAAGGAAACTGGTTAGCGACTGATGACGCATAACCAACAATTTTTGTATCTTTTTTTTTTCCAATGATTCAATCCTCCTGTCTAACTTCTCTCTTAGTACAGTTTAAATATCGTAGTACTTGGAGATTCGAACACTGCGGGTTATAAAAAAAGAATCTGCGCCTTGTCGATAAAATTTCTTTTTCAATAAAATGAGATTGAAAAAGTGTGGTACGATATGCACCGGACTCATAGATACAAAGAATACACTTTTGTTTTCGGTTCTAACGGTCCTAATAGCTACGTTTGTACTCGACGACGGATCGGGAGAGATTGCGTTAAAAAAAATCTTAAACTTATCGCTTATGTTTAGTTTTAAAGTTATTTCAGCAATTCGACACATACGATGCGAAGAGCTTCTGGTTGACGATTAAAATCGACAATGGACGGAAAAGCGGGGAAGAATATCGCGCACTTGATTTCAACGCTTTATGATTTGGTCTCAGACGGTAGCTGGAATGGCATCTGCGAGTCTTTGAAGTATTGTCTCTTCTTTTTCTGTATGTTGGCCTCGACGAGGAATAACAGACCTGATATTAGCGTCAAAACACTGCCAACCACTGCAAGACCAAAAGAGTAGCCTAAATAATTGTTTGCGTGTCCTGGCATCCAGCCATCAGCATTGCCGAAGCAAGCGAATATTATGACAGCGAGAATGCCCCAGGTTCCAGCTCCTAGAAGTGTGCATCCTATCGTCGTGATGAGTTGAACATAGCGCCTTTGCTCCGGTAAGCAGCACATAACGAACAAAAGGATCAATCCGAAGGAGATGAGGCAGCCAAGGAAACACAGCGTGAAGAAAAATTGAGTCGCTATCATGAAGGCTGGATTCATGAAACAAAACAAACACACACATCAGCAATAACCAACGAAACAATGATACAGAACAAAAATCATCAATAGCAATTCATAAAAATTGAAATTATGACGTTTAAACAAGAATTGAAATTTTGAATCTGTCATTTTTCCCGCCATTCCGTGAAACAGCAAACAAACAAAATGGTGGCTTTTAGCAACTCGTTATTTACCGACTGTCGATGTCTAATGCAAAACAAAACGTGTGTTTGACTCACCGGGCAAAAGAAAGCCTCGAATCTCGGAATAACCTGCTGTAAACGGGTCGTAAACCCATCGACAACCGACGAAATATCTTTTCGGTGCATCCAACTCTCGAGGATTCGGTAATGATCTGAAGCAATGACTCCAAAGACCGAGTCTGTCGAGCTGTGCACCTGTAATCCTGTAATCACTAACGAGCCATGCAGGAGTGGCGAAAGCGACGCAAACACACACGAGTCCAACGAAAAAAATTCCGACCGCTACACTCCCCGACATACTTCTCTTTTTTCCCGACATTTTTCTTGTCTCTCTTAACAAAGAAAAAAACAAAGAATTGTGACGTTACGAAGCACACGAATCGATCGGTGTCTATTCACGTTCGAATTTTCAACAAAACAAGACCACCTGTGAACGATATCGTTCCGTGTCTCGCGTATACGTCGCGACGATATGAACTCGACGCAACGAATGATACTCTCACTGTTGTTTCGATTCTTTGGGAGTGAAATATCCCACGTTAACCACACCCAAGCGTTTATGTGCTTCTCTACGACTGCATGATCGTTGTGGGAGAAGCGTCGCTCGGTAGTGAGAGAACGCACACTAGGCGACGCACACATGTATGCACCCCCCCCCCCCCCGCCAGTGCAAGAAACGCCGAGTGACAGAGCAACATATACTTGTCACTCGTTATTCGTCCTCGGTGCTTGTGCGAGCAAAAAACTTACGTAATTGTCTCGTGCAATGAATGAATCAAGCTGTAGTCATCTTAGGAAGGGAGGCATACATTAGAACGTACAGCGCAAAGAATTCTCTTTACTTCGGAACGAGTGAAGAGATCAGCGACAAGCTCCTCAATCGCGAGTTCGTTTCTTGCGCAAGAATGATGCGCAGTGTACATGTTACACCTGATTTATGTAGAAGACCGAGTATTTTCTTACAGTCCAAGTTTCCATAATTCAACCAGTTGTCAACTTTTCATACTTGTATATATTAACAGGAAAGTATCTACTCTGGGATATAGTGACGTTGTAGGAAACGAGATTTGACTGTACAATAGCTGGTAATAATAAAGCAGTTCCCACGTTTCATGTGGATCATTTGTGAAAAGTGGGGGAAAACCCTGTGTACTCGACAGACTGCCATTTTTATACGTCGTTAAGACCCACTTTTTTTTCTTCTCATTCTCTATAAACACAGATTCTATAAATCCACTAACGCATGACATAACCTACGTACAATTATGCGAAGGTCCGAGTACACGGTGACTAGAATGACCCACCCATAGTGTATAAAAAATGGGACTTAGCGTCACGCACGTATTCGCTAATGAATCATAGGCGTGTGTCCTCCTGTCCAAGTTGCACACGTGTGACGAATTAATATCCAGGAACACGAACGAATCTAGATCTGTCCAACAGTGTCAAGAACGTTGGATTTTTGTTGGTAAAATAAGGATTCCTCGAGGGGAGTAAAAAAATTAAGAAACTTTCGGTGATAAATAAGTCGTTTATTGGTGTTCTTCAAGGCACCTTCATCGGTTTTTATAATATCATCTATATATGTATTTACAAATGTTACACTTGCATTGAGTTAACAGTATATATATATAAGTATTAATATTCTTATCATAATTATAATGGACGGATTGTTTTTTCCTGCTTCGGCATTGTACGTGTTTCCTATCGCCCGGTGCTCGAATCAACGAAGCAGAAGCTCGTAGTTTTGATTTAAAAAAAAAAAGTGAGATTACAGCCTCCCTTCTATGGAATTATTGATAGAACGAGATTGAAACAAATTAGATAAAAAAATATGTAGAAATAAAAATCTCGGTTAATGGAATTAGTCGCTGCCAATAAAAAATAAAAAATATATATATATATGTATATCTATGAGTATAGATGTAAAGAAATAGATCTTGAGTAAAATCTGTTGCGAATGAAAATGTGACGCTCTTTGAGCGTATTATAAAAAATGATATTTTTTCGATTTAAAAAAGAAAAGTATAATCTACTTTCGTTATAAAAAAAGGATGTAAAATTAGAAGAAACTCAGCGGCTTAAATAGTTGTGTGAGTCTTTAGCTCCTCGCCAAGGATTTGTTCTGTCTTTTTTCTGTGTCGCTTTGCCTCGATGAGGAAAAGTATACCGGCGGCTACTAAAACAAAACTTCCCACTACAGCAAGAGCGTAAGACCAACTGATGTCATTGTGCTCCCAATGTGGCATCCAGTCACGACCATCGCCTCGTGCTCCAAATATTATCACCGAAATGATACCGCAAATACCGGATAGTGTTAAATTCGCCCCCGTCGTCCAAAGTAACAGCTGATACTTTTCATGACGGCGCGAACAACAAGTATACAGCGCGGTTAGAAAACTTCCCACTAAGAGAAGCGTCATACAAAGCGTAAAGAAGAACTGCGTCGCGACAAAGAAATCCGGTAGAAGAATATCGTGAATTATGTAGTATTCTTCCTCGAACACCCACCAGCAACCATAAAATCTTGTATCATAAAGATGCCGAGGATCTTGAAAGCCGCGAAAGCAAACTTGCCATAATCCTGTGAACAAATTAAAAAAACAATGAATATGTAAAATTTCAAACAATGTTTTCTCACAGAAAATCACAAATTCATACACTGATGTAGCCCATGTTAAATTTCTTCAGATTTCAAAACTCAGAAAACACAGAAATATTCACATCGCGGTGCAGGAACTTGTGTTGTTTATAAAGATTTTAATTACCGATCTTGATGAATTTCGGTTGTTCGAGCTTCCCATCGGTTTCGAGCCAGTTGGGTGTGGTAAATGCAATCAGAACCAAAATAAACGCCACCGCTGTACACGCGGCGGCTGTTTTTCCCGTTCTCGATTTACTCATTGTCCTCTAGCTCACGAGCTATTGCTCGTCGTTACGTCCTGCTCAAATTTCACTCTTTAAATTGATCGCCAATTTCTTATCGACGATTCAACGATAAAAAAACAAAACGGCAACAACTACACAATCACCAAAGTACGCGACGTTAAATTGGACAGGAATGCGGTAGTCAGCTTCGATGAGTAGAAGGGCAGCACCTGTCAAGCTCGCCTGACCCGCCACCTGTCGAGCATCTCGTCAATTACACCCACCATCAATTCCCCCTCTTTTTCAAACAACGAGCAGCAGGTGTATTGCTTTTTGTGTTGACAAGTTTATTCCTCGTAGAAAATTACTGTTCTTCGGTCTTTTTTCATAAACTCCGAATAACATTGTGGGATATCTTTCAGTATGGTACGAGCCAACGGATGTTTCTAAAGCTACGAAGATTTTTGATGCCAGAAGGGAGTGGAGTAAGCGTAATGGCGACTGTTCTCAGACATGGACAGTTCAGTTTATATCTCCAAACGTCAACGAGCTCATTGCCATAGCGAAGTATCTTGGAATTCAATCGCAACCTCGAAACGATTTCAACTCCGACGACTCTACTAGCAAGAAAGACAATCTGAGCATAGAATGGATATCGGAACTCACGAAACGTGTCGCAGAAAGAATTCCAGTTGTTATAACGACTTTAGGCTCTCGAGGACTACTCGTACGTAATAAACAAATATTTCACACTTCTATAAAAAACGTATTTGCAGATTGAATTTTGTATAACCTCAATGTTTTTCTCATCAGGTCGCGAGAAAGGGATCGGAGCTCGAGCCCTTGTTCGATCCGTCTCGAAGGTTAGAAGAAATCTCAAAAAACTCCAGTGGCGATGAGATACATTCTCGTTATTATCCAGCGCCCATTGTCGAGAAGCGAAGTCAGAATGAAACATTTAGCGTCAGTGGCTGTGGCGATTGCCTCGCAGCCGCTCTCATAACCGGCTCTTACCTTGGCCTCAACGAGGTGGATTGTGTTAAATTTGCTCTCAAAGCTGCTGCTATTTCTCTTAGATCGTACGATCCTGTGCCTTCTACTCTGAGAACATTGCAAATTGCTCAAGCGTCGCAAAGATCTGTATAAAATTTTTACAAAATTAGAAAAGCTCTTTATTCAAAATCTTAGGACGCTTGAAGAATCATGTTAAAACAACAGGATCAAAAGGTTTTTTAAATATCTGTGATAAGATCTCATTTCTTCTTCTTGAGGACAACTTTACCACCCCACTTGGACACAAAAGCATTGACGTCGAATTTTCTCTCGCATCCTTTGTAATTCATGTAACGTATCTTGCCAAAAACATCACGCTCTCTCCAGCCCTGGTCGTGAATACCACAGATTGACCACATACATCCTAAAAATTGAGAGAATTCAATTAATATAAAAAAGTATCAAGGAGATAGAATATATTTTTTAGCTTGACACACCGACATAGCCATTTGGATCACGACCATCCATGCTATATCGATCATTAAGGTAAATCGCCCATTCGAGAGCCTCCTCAGGACTTTTGGTCCATTCTAAAATTTTCTTTGCCCAGTACATTCGCAGAAAACCATGCATTTTTCCCTCCGTCACCAGCTGAATCTGCGCAGAGTTCCAGAGATCATCGTGGGTCAAGGAATTTTCTAGTTCATCCCGATCGTAAATATATTCACGTTTGTCTTCCCTAAATTTTACATAAAACAAACATTTCAAAAACAATAATTATATTTTCATAAATTCATTGTTATTATAATTCTTACCTATGTTTATTCAAAGTTTGAATCGCCCAACTATACGCCCCATCTATAGAATCGTATTTTTCGTTGTAGTAACAAAAATTATCCGCAAGCTCGCTTCTGACGATAGCTTCTTCCATAAAAACAGCAACAGATTCTTTGTACTTCTCTTCATACTCGATTACTTGGAGATTGATTCGTTGAGACGATATCATGCCAAAGTGCAACCAGGGCGAGAGATTGCTAAGAGCATTGGTCAATGGATCATTGCGTTTCGAGCTGAACAACTTTAATCTTTTTTCTAGAAAACTTTCCAGCATGTTGATTCCACCGGTGTAACCAGGTATGGCCCATTTTACTTCTGTAGCTGTCATGTCAATATTAACATCTCTCACAGCATTAGCCCAATCAATTTCATCAAATTTTGTTTCACAGGTGTACGGATGTTTTATTAATGGTGGAAATTCGCTGAGATAGAGAGGGAGCTTCTTATTTATCTTCGGACGAATTGTACGTGCACTGTATTCCATTTTGTCTGATGCTACCCAACAAGGCACAACGTTGTGAGCGTCAACCTGGGAATAAGGATAAGCGCTGAGATACATTTTAAGAATTCCATATCTCAGTAGAGATGCAGATTCTTACTTGGCATATTGGAATCGTCTCGGCAAGCTTCTTCTGCAAATCTTCTAGCCAGAATCGAGGCAGTCTCAAAGGAAAAAAATCAACGACCAAGGTACCGAATTTATGTTTGTTGATCAAATCAAAGACAGCGTAGTTTGGCTCACCGTGTAAGAGGTGAAAATTAATATCCAATTCTTTACATTCTTTGTCAACCTCGCTCAATGATTTAACAAGGAAGTTGTAATGACGAATTGTCGCGTTGAGAAATGTTGGCAGTATGCAGTAGCACACGTGCAATGGTACTCGATTTTTTATTGCCAGTTTTTGAGCGAACAGAAATGCCCAATTATCTGAAATTTGTATTTAATGAAATTATTTTTTTAGGTTATATACTCTACATTTTGTAACTCACCTTGTACTCTACCATCACGAAACATCCAATACAAAACACCTTTGCAACTTTTTGGAACGTCCTCCAAGGTAGTTAATATTCTTACCCTTTTCTTGTTGAATGGAAAATGCATGATCGATTTAGCCACCTGCGATTCGATTAATTACTTAAAACAACTTGAAAGAATAATTCTATGTATTGTAAATATTAAAGTTTCCCACAGTAATAACTTATTTCGCGCTTAATCGATTCAAAATGTCCCGCGCTCCATTGACTTCCGGCTGCGTTCAGCCGGTCTTCAAGACGTCGTTACCCGTAGTTCCCTGTATTCCCGCAGCGCAGACAGCGCCATGAAAAAAGTTGATCGAACTACGCGGCAAGCCAACAGTCGCAGTTTAACAAAGTTTGTATTAATAATAAATTGACAAAACCACAATTATCATTTTCTTTTCAACCTTTTTTTAAATGACGCGCCAATATCTCTACTCCCTATTTGATGTTAAGACCATCGCAATGGGATTGGCCCTACTACGCATCGATTCTCAGCTTTTCAACGGTTTATCTCATATAGCCCTATAACAATGGGATGAGAAAAACTTACCGTCTTTCTTTTATCCGATATTCGTTCGATCAAACTCATACGTTTTCCTCGTTTCGCCGGAATTTCTTCATCCATGATACAATCTACGTGCGATGTACAAATTCTTTTACAATCGCCAGTTTGTACCAAACTTTTCTGTTTACAAAAACAAGTAACGTGACGTAAGTCGCTGTTAGTCGAAAGACAAACTGTCTTGTACCAGAGAACATAGATGTACATGGAACAACAGGGCCCGTGTTAACTTTTGGCAAGGAAAATGTAGTTCCACTTATGGGCTGTAGAGCGCGCGGCAAC
>JAPYZU010001070.1:0-19846 GCA_030523005.1 Tryphoninae sp. B BG-2022a | reverse complement strand
ATATAATATAATATAATATAATATAATATAATATAATATAATATAATATAATATAATATAATATAATATAATATAATATAATATAATATAAATATATATAATATAATATAATATAATATAATATATTATAATATAATATAATATAATATAATATAATATAATATAAATATATATAATATATGGCATAGATATATTCATATAGCAGATCCGCCGATGTAAAGATTACAATCGTACTGGAACCATTATTGATATACGGGGTGGTTTAATGCTCGAGTCAATGGTCTGGAGGGGTGGAAACCATCCCACAGTCGCTCAACATTATCTCAGCGATATAGAGAACTCTACCATCAGCTTTTTAATATAATTTGTACACGCCGAAGTTTTATTAGATCGATAGTATTATTATGATTACGGCTACGATCGTTATTATTATTGGAGGGAGGTTATATCGTGGCTCGAAACCACGTGAAATTGTTACAATTATGATTGTGGTTTGCTTTAATAATATTAGCGATAACTTATCGTGACAGGGAAAGTTTGCACGATTTTAGGAAAATCCACCCTGCTGTGAGTTCAATTTACATGAGATTGAAGAGCGGGCTTGACCTTATACGAGTTGAGTTATTTTGGACACATCTGGGACTCGGGTCAGGGATTGAGTCTTATTACCTAGTGTCCTTTGATGGAGAAGGACAGAATTGAGTCAGGGAGTGGATTTTTGTTATCGAACACTGTCGGAACTTGTCAGTTGAGTTACGAGACAGGTTATGTTACTGATCGTTGCTTGAACCGGAGGGTAGTTGAGTCAGGGAGAGGATTTTTGTTATTATAACTTATTGGGAGTAGTCGAGTCGAATCTTCGATCGGCTGGTCAGCAGGACTTGAGTTATCAGAGGATGCACCCTCAGGGCTCGCCCCATGGGAATTTATATACAAATCCTTGCTGTTTTTTGTCCCCAAGGTCACCAGGGTGCATTCGCGATAGGTGAATTCTCGCGGGCAATGACGGATCAGGGAACTCTATATTGTGATCCGCTTTTTTTCGACTAGTTTCCCAACACACAATTCTTTTTTTTCTTCTACTTGGTTCGTCGACGTGTTAACGTTTCTGGTACAGTTATCAATATCCAATGCATCGCCAAAAAATGATATTTCCGGAATAAACGCGGACGACGGGAAAAATGTCAAGACCGAAGGACGTTCCCCGGCCGTGATCGATTTATCGAATTCTTTTTTTAGGGGAAAAAGAGGGTGAGAGCAATTTCTGCGGCTATAGCTGTAGTTTTTGGGCGGTCTGGGTGGGGGCGAGGGAGAGCGGGTCGGGGAGGAGCTCAGGGTGAGTAAAGAAGAAGGAAAGAAAAAAGATATTACGTAAAGGGATTCTTGCGTCTGGAGGGGTCAAAGAAGTGGCGAGGCAACCTTTTACCAGAGGGCGCCCGTGTGACGAGGGTAAGATGGAAGCGATCTCTCTCCTCGCGACCCTCGCTCGTTCTCAAAGCCTTCGACCCTTATGGAGTTGCTTCGAGGGTAGTAAGATCTGGGCCAAAGGGAATGGCGGCACAGATGACGCTCTAAAACGATACATTAATTAAGTAATTAGATCGAAACTGAGAAAAACATCCTCCCACTCCGATCAACCCCTATTTAATTCTTCTACCAACACGGATAATTCTTCCATCCAAGCGTAACCAGGGGGATGAAAGCAACGAGATACAAACAACAACAAGATAAAGAAAAAGCCAAGAGTAGATGCGCAATTCACGCGCGCCCATTAATTAACGACTCGATTATAACTCGGTCACGTTCCGTAACATGCAGAGAGCAAAAAAAACAGAGACTCGCCCCTGGCGCTGTAAATTCTTTTGTCCAAATCCCTTTTTTCTTCATCTCCTTCTTCTTCTTCTTTTGTTCATTCTCTCTGTCAACCTTACGAGGACAAACCCTCTGAACCAACCCCTCTCTCTCCCATTCTCTCTCTTTCTCGCTATTCCGTGTCAACTTTGTTGCACCCCCCGAGTCGCTCTTTGAAATATTCAGTTGGGAGACACTGGCGAGATCCAGCCGGTGAGACCGGTCGAGTGACTGAGTGCACGTTGCATACACCAGAGGGACCCCGCGAGGATGGAAAATGGAATGGGGGAAATGGAAAATGGAAGAGCGAGAGGAGGGTGTTGGTTGGGGCGGGGGTTAGGGGGATGCTGAGCACCGGATGCTTCCACGTCGTAGTTGTATCGCACGCTGATTAATAAATGGCGCTAATTAGTGGAGCACGCAATAACGTGGCTGGCCCGTAGTAGTTGCCTGGAAGTTAGGATGGCAAAAACAGGAGTGGGGGTTGAGAGAGATAGAGACGGGGCTCCAATGGGTTGAGATGAAAAAGGGGGTGAAAGCGCCAGGGGTCGTTTCCCGCGGGCTTCTCTTTTTCTCCCCTCCCCCTCCACCACCTCGACGCCTCCACTTTCCACTTCTTCTTTTCGTGACACTAGAGGCGGAAAGGACAAGGGTAGGCGCAGGGGGTTACCGGGGCAAAGTCGAGGCTTTAGCGCGTCCCGCACGCTACAAACCCCAATAATTTAGCTCAACTCGACGGAGGCTTTGGCCGGGAACGCCGGTAAATTCCTCGCGATTCCTCCGCGTTTTGATAAATAAAGTTTTCCTTTGTTTTTCTTTTTGTCCTTTCTTTTTTCTATTTCTCTTTTCTCCCTTTGTTTATCATTTTTTTTATCGTCATTTATATTGTTTACTCGAAGTAACTTTTTCTCCCCCTCGCGATGTATCAGAGGGGGCGATACACTCTTGGGTAAGCATCGCAACGACGCGAGAATTCTCGCGGAAAATTAATCGCCACGAAAATAGAAACTTTATTCGATTGGGCTGGTCGTAAGACAAATTTTTTATCGAACAATATTAAATCTCCCTCCAAGAAACTATTCTATCTTTCTCAATTTTTGAAACAACTTTTTACACATTTTTCTTTTAAATTTCAATCGTTGCACCAATTTTACTGACAACGGTTTATGTTTTGTTGAATGCGAAGTATTTTCAATATCAAAATATTTTTTGCATCAACGAATCGTGGAATGAAAAGAACATAATCATTCGAGGGGCGAGGGTGGGGAGCGATTTCGTATTATTGCTTTTTCCCTTATTACGGAAATATCGTCAAGCGAACGCGCTTGTTTTTTTAACGATCCGGCTGTAGAAAATAATATCCGCGAATTTTCCGTGACATAATGTCCGTCATGAACAAAATTCATCGGGGTTTGAGTTTGTGGCCAAGGCAGCAGGGCAACGGATTAACGAAGTTAAGCCATCACTGTCGATCCGCCATTATCGATCAAGTATCAAAAGTTACACGAAAATTTCATATTTCTATACAATTCAATGTCTCAAAAGTGAATCAAGATTAATAAAAATAATAAAATATAAGAAATCAAACCCCGAGCGCGCTCAATAACGAAAACGCGTTTTTACGATTATTTCGATTGGAATAGACGTTTGAAATTCGTAATTGACAATTATCCGATCTTCGACCGAGTTTTGAGAGGGTGATAATAAGTTCGAGCAGATCGACAATCAGAACGGTGATTGGGAGTTTCGTGACCGATGTCCGACGGAGGTTTCTCGGTACGATGAGGTCCCTCAGCGTGAGTTTAACCGGAGTGACAACTGAACAATGGGATGCGTATCGGGGCTATTAAAGCCGTAATTATTCAGCTATTAAGCATTCCCGAAATTTGTAGGGCGATATGATGATCCACGGGGAGGCAGCAGGACAAACGACAGGATGGAGAGAGGTCGAATTCAACCTGAACACCCGGACTGTAAACAATGACAATCATTGGTGGGCGAGTAAGGGCGGTCAGGCGGATAATCAAATATGTAGGTTCAATTTTGTTTCGAGAATACGTATTAATGAAATTTTCGTAGAGCGAATAAATATAATTATTGAGTTACATTCTGTTTTTTTTTAATTTTCTAGTATGTCGTTGGAACGAAAAATAATGATTATGCGTAAAAGGAGGGAGAGATCTTTGAAATGTTTGATTGATAAATTCGTCGATATTTGACAACACAAATTGAATCGCGTGCCCATCGTCACGCATTCTCAATTACGTCATTGGTGAACTCCATTTTTATAGCAGCCTTCTCTGGAAATCCTTTCGACGTTATTTTTTAGCCCGAAGTATTCATCAGGACTCGTATGACCCTTGACGTAGTTCACGCATGGTTCAAGCGCGCATTCCTAAACATCCATATTCATATTTTTAATTGCTCCTCGTTCACCGTACTCGCTGTTTATTATGAATACGAAGGGGTGTACAAGAGAGCCTAAATTTTTTTTTGCACTCCTGGTCTACCGAGCTGCGGGTGTTATGCTAAAATCATTGGCTACGTAAAATAACCCGCGGATGTATAACGATGTTTTTAACCAAAGAGGTACCTACGTGTGCATTCGCGTCGATGAACGCCAAAACAAAAATATGAATATTAATACTGCTTTGTTAGACCACGAATGTATTTTGCTTTGTTTCTTATTTTTAGCTTTCCTGTCTTTTGTTGATATCGTTTTTGATAATTGTTTCCCAATTTATTATTAATGTTATTATTGTTATTATTATTAGTAGTAGTATGGTTATTATTTCCATATTTAAAATAATAGTTTGACATATCGAAGCGAATTTGAGAAACAAGCGAGATGCGAAATCATTTTTCTTGGAGTGTCCTTGAGATAATTCATCATGTACATTTCGGAAACATAACGGAGGTAATGTAATTTTTAGCTGTTGGGATGATGGGTAGAGTATTGAATTCGAGTTAATTCCTTCGTTTAACCGAATATTCCGATGACGTATAGAGCGATGAGGCAACGTCATCAGCAGCAGCCAATCAATCGTGTTATCCATCGATAGCATCACCGTAGGGGCTATATGGTTCTCTCGTACCATTGCATTACTCGTCTTGGTTCACAAGATGTATATTAGTATACTACATCATGCCTAACATGATGTGCTATTGTTGTACATTGCACTAGACCCCACTTACCCTTCTCTACATTTTGGTCCCATATCAGTTTAGAGAGTCCTGTTGTTACGTTTCAAAGGTATAATGAACACAGTTCGACAGTCTGACACCTAGGACTACATATTTGTTGTCATAAACTACAATCGTAACGAAAGATTTGAATACCAAGGATTGATACTCCATTTTAAAGTAAACTCATTCCTATTTGAGGATGAGTTAACCACCCTTAACTATAGGGGTGGCAGAATGGAAGATGCAATATAATTTTTTAGTTACTACAATTCCAGAATGTAATACGTATAAGGGACGTTAACCAATGAACCCTTCAATGGTCTGGGAGTGGGTTTATGGTTGATAAATCGTCCTCTTGGTACTAGCTGCGTAACAGATTCACGATCGGTAAAGAGGACATTTGAAGGTCCCTATAAAATAATGCATGCTTTTGATTCACCGCAATAAAGTTATATATACAATATTCCCATGGAGATTTGAGATTTAATGGCGAAGGCCAAAAAATGGCTTGAGTTTAGAGCCATGAGGGAGAGTCCTTAAGTACCAGGAGAGTTTTAATGGTCAATGAACGAGGGGAGAGTGATCGAGCTATTGGACGAGCGACGATGAGTAAGTGATACTAATCTAATAAACAAGCTGGCTCCATATTTCACCAGCTGAATATCCTGGAATATTTATTCCCCTATCCCAGTTGTCCAGGCACTAGGAACAATATTTGCAAATGAAATGCATTTCCTTTTGACGCGGGTTAACTTTGGGAAATACTTTCAGCTCTTTCGCTTCGAATAGAGTTTCGTAGAATTTCCCATTGCTGGAGCCTGTCAGCTTGTTACTCTTGGCAACATCAACATTCAGCCACTTCATTGTGGAGAGGCTTTCCTCGCTTCCAAGCTGGTGATATCTATACCATTCCTCGCTTCTAATAGAAAAGCTACGAATGATTCCATCCCAGCTGGCAAGAAAAGAGCGTGTTGGTTGGTTAGAAGGTGGAGTGCACGCAGCCCGAAGCGGGCTTAAGCACTCTCTCAACCCCGATCCCTCGATATGTCGAACACGCCAGATCTGCTACGAGGATAAGGTCAGTCGAGGAGAGGCCCGGGAGTGGCTCTGTTGAAACTTCCCGCTTCCAAACTAAATCCATCACTCGTACGTAACAACTCTGGATCTTCCTCACTATCTCTTGTATATCTATGTGTATTCAAAGGATAACAAATAGCTGCCACAACTTGAAACTCTCGTTTCAAGTAGTTTCGAGCTTATTTCCAATATGGATCATCTTTCGAGGAAATACTCGTACCATTTCGAGCCGAATGTTGGATCGATAGCTCATACGTGTACCCTGGGCAAAATATCAGCGCTAGAAAGCTAGAAGTACAACGTCCTTGCGATTATAGTGAATTGTTTTTATCCTCGTAACAGTTGGGCATAAGGATAAAACAAATATTGATGAGGGGATCTTGGCATGCGACTCCTGATGGCGAATTTTGGAACTATCAATCCTTGCGCTAATCCTCACATTCCATCAACTAGAACTATTCGTAGGTATTCCATTCCTCACGGTCTACATAAGCGAGATCCATCGCATTGCTCTAAAATGTTTCAACATCTTGGAACAAAACTCGATGGGTCCTACAACATAGGGCGTAATAAATTTCACCAAAGGAAACTCATCGAACAAGTGAAATCGATATTTCCATGCTATATTTCTAGTGTATGGACACTTTCCAATATAACACGCCGGGCAAGGGAGCAGCGTGTTGCACAGTGGGAAAATCTCACACGGTTTGCCGCAGCTCGTATATGATCTGACGGCTCACATTCAATGCACACATTAGCAGCAGGAGTATCACTTGCGATATAGGGGGCCATATAAGCCAGGCTAGTCGTTGACGAGACCTCAGCATTGAATTTCTCGAAACACACGTTCCTTACGACCTCCTCTCTCGCAGTCGGCTTCTGGGAAGCGGTGAACTTTCGGAAAAGCGAATGTGGGTGGGTCGTGGGGGTTGAAGAGGGGGAGTGAGGTGGGGAAGGGCAGTTTGAAAGGATGTGAGAGGTGGGCACAGCAGGCGTTGTACGGAACGGAGTTATTGCACGTGATGCAAGACCGGGAGCCTCGTAAATATCTACGGCGGACAGCCATTTCCCAGCGTATAGAATTCACCAGTAGCGCCACCAACAGTTGCAAGCACGGAGTTGGAATTACAGCTGCAACAGTCCCAGGCATAGTTTCTACGATTCAGGAGTATGGTGGGGGAATGGGTTGTACATAATTTACTCGGGATTTCGAACAAAGTTGTCCGAGACATATACACGTATATACGGATCGCTTAATTCCTTACTTCTGCGACTCTAACTTCGTTCGCCTCGCTGCACTTATACCTCGTTCGTTTCTCAACTCGCAGTACGAGCTGCGCCCGCCGTCATCCGTTAAGCCAATTCTCTATGCGTATGGTGAAAAAATTAACCTGTCTCGTACCAGCGAGGAGGGAAATTTCCAAATTTAAAGATGTTTCAAGGGAAATATATTGTTTGGGTGGAATTTGGTCCACCGGGGTTGAAAAAAGCGATTGTTACTAGACGGGGCACTAGGTGATCGTTGACACACGACTGCATGCGCAAGTGCTGCCATCGATCGTAACAAGCCGCTATTAAAAGGCGATTGCATGCTCCGTCCACTTCGAAAACGCTATTCGCGAATTCTCCGGGATGAGACGACAGATCGTGATGAAATTTGGCTTAAATCACGCAGAATCGTGGCACAAAGTGATTGTCCTAGATTTCATCCCAATCGGTCGCTTCCTACCGGAGAATTTGCGATTCTTATGTTGCAGGTATCTTCCTCATGCTAAAAAGATAACCACAACCTCTCGTATTGCGTCTGAAGTCTGCGGTGTTTTAAAACTGTGTCTCAGTGAGTTATGTTGGTGCATTCAAAGCTTGAATTCACAATTCCCAGGTGAGTCACAAACCGCGCGCAAGGATTCCCTGGCAATGAGAGAGGGTAGCGGGCAAGTGGCGATTCTGATTGAGGTTAAGTGCTCACGTCGTGGTGAATCGTCCGCTAGAGGGAGACTCTCGCTCGTTCTTTCGCTCACTCTTTCATCACGTCGGTCCGTGTTTCTTAAAAAATAAATAACTTCGAGTTGTTCACACGCTTGTCGCTTCGTAAAAATAACTTCTGAACTCTCTAGCTCCCTCTCTCCCTCTTTCTCTCTCTTTCGCGTCTTCCTGCTCGTTCGCCTTCTGATCATAGTTACGAAGAATAAATAACTTCTCTCGATTGCTTTTGCGACCCACGGAGAATTTTCCGTAGGCTTTCGAGACTTTCGCAACTTTGGTTTCAAGATAAGTCCTCGTTGGTCTACTTCATCTTAATTGAACGTATAGTCACTTGTTCGCTTTACTCCCACACTGAGATACGAGGTTCGCGGTATCGAATAAATTATTATTCATGCCAACGAGACAACACGTGTCGATTCAATTTATATGAAACTTGTGGCTTTCGTACATTCTCGTCGATGGTACTGAGAGAATGTCGATACTCATAAAAATTCTTTTACAACCGTGAATTTTGCATGTATATATATATTTATCGATAGCCCATGAACACGAAATTTTTCGATACGCTTTAAATATTCTACTACATTTTTTTGTCCGTCGTTACATTCTCGGGTGAAGCGTTTCATCGAAAATCTCGTATATAAACGTACCAACATAGCTGTTGAAATTTACCTAGAATTATCTCGCCTGACACATATTTAACCCATTTAATAACAAAATGGTGATGCTGGCGGTAACTAGATATGAGATTTCCAGAAAAAACATACGTTGTTGGCGTCACTATTGAAGCTTTCGAGAAGTCACACCCTCGGGGAGTTTGCTTTAAATACGGAAACACACCCCGGGTTATTAACGGCGACAACGCCGAGCTTGGAATATTTGTAAAACCATGCGTGCTTACAGCCCTCGGGGCTCCTTCGAGTCTACATCCCTCACCTGGGAGCTTCATCGTTCGCCCACATTTTCCCTCTTCTCTAACCTAGTGTTGAGTGTGAGTACGAGTGCGTGCGTGCGTGTGTGACGAGCTTGCAGCGAGAACGCCTCGGAGACGTGAGACGAATTCCCCCACTTTCCACCCCTCGTATAGGCTCCGCTAAAAGCGTTCTAAATTACGTTCCAATGGGTTTCCCGAGCTGAGAAGCGGGCGTACCATTATGAAAAGTAGCGAAGGGGAAAAAAGAAATGGAGAACGAGAAAGCACCAAGAACAAATAAAGGTAAAGCAGGGTGGCAATGCACCAGCTGGAATAGTAAGCGAGGGGGATGAAACAGGAAGTTAGAAAGCGAGTTTTTGCGACCTAGTGACTGGGTAAGTGAATCCGAAGTAAGAATTCATTCGAAACTTGGACTTGGCTCTATGAATGTCACGATAGTTTCTAGAACAACCCTTGTTAAGGGGGTGAGTTTGGAAAATCTGAATTAATAATCGATCGATAGAAATGTCGAGTTATGGGATTCTCGCTTTAATTTCACGTTCTTACCCTTACGCCAAGGGATGAATTGTTTCAAATTGTTTCAAATTCGAAAGTCTTCGAGTTTGTGTACACGTAGCTTTGAGATTTTAGACGACCGCCTAGCAAGAACATTGGGCGGCGATGTGCAGGAGAGAGGGTTGAAAAGGAAGGGCGACAACCCCGACCGGCTAGGGGGTTGTAATTATTCCTCCGCGCTACCGTATTCAACTCAGCCCGAAAGATTGCCCGGACATGACTCTCCGCCGGGTATCCAGAAAACCGCTAACAGCAAAGCCATTCCGTTTCTTTTTTTTGCTTTGTCCAAGACTAGGAATATAACAGAAGGCGCCGGTTTTTTTTAAGGGGTTTTTCGAGGCCGGACCACAAAGCGTCCCAGGGGGTGACTCAGTTCCTTTATCCACCCTTCTCTCTACCTTGCTCATTTTCAGCTACTTGTCAAAGCCCAACAAGGAACTTTCGTATTATCGTTTCGCGCTCCCCTCGCGAAAAGTCAAAAACCGTTAATTTAGCAATTAACCAAGAGATAAGGCACTCTTGGACGAAAGATAAGACACGTTTTGTTCCTGTTCTGTTATGTTTTTTCTTTTTTTTTTTAATATCGATGCGATTAAGATAGGGAGCAAAGTACGAATGTTTCTTCCCTTATTCGAGAATTAAACAGGGAACATTTTATCTCGAAATTGCTATGAACAGCCACTTTGAATAAATGGTTCGTGATTCGCGGCATGCTCTCGGTACACGGCGATGGGGAAAAATGAAATGTGCCGATGTCGCGTTATATAAGCCGTCTGGATCAGATTCGGAAATTTGCTGACCCCGATATTTTTTTTTTGTTCACCCGTTTTCGTCCGTCCACAAACTGCTCGGTTCAATGCTGGTCACTGGTCAGAAAAGGCGGACTTTATGTGCGGCTGTCCCTTATCAGGCATTACGGTCCATTTTCCAGCGTTGGCCGAGCCTCGGGAAAAGGTCCTCTACCGGTATGTCCGGACGTTATGACCCAACAAAAAATAATTCTGACAGGGGAGATTGGACCGTCTTATGATATATGACAATGCCATTTATTAAATTAGCTGTGTCGCCGCAAGGATTTATCTCATCTTTTGCATCATCCAGGAATTAATATGGGGGAGAATCGAGGGAGAAAGAACGATGAAAGATTGTTGCAAATGTTGAATTAAAAAAATCACCAGAACGTTTTTTTTAAATATAGTTATGTAATTAATAAATAAACATTAATTAGTGATAAATTAATTAATTAATCAACGACTTAATAATTAATATATCATTTATAGCTATAATAATTACATACGATATTTGATTTATATTTTGGAGAACATTTTTTCGTATTGTCACCTTTCAAATATTTTTTTCATTGACAATAAATATCCGATAATCATTTTCATTTACACCAGACGATTTCCGATAGGAAAGGTGAAAAAATCTTTTTTTTTACATATACGCGTGTATATTTTTTTTTACACGGAAACGCAGCCCCTCTGGATATTCGCACGACCTCAATGTTATAACGTTACAGAATGAAAAAGAAAAATGCAGAATTCAATAACGAATGCGTGAAATGGAGACACAAATAAAATAAAAATAAATTCAACGAGTTTTCATTGTAAGTATATAAAATGTGGAATATGTCGGGTGGGCCGTAGTATGTATCCAGGGAAAGGTATATCGGAAACTGAGAGTGGAAATGGAACGCGACGTTGTGAATAACAATAGTACTCGACCGTCTCCTATGCAATACGTCGTACTATCGAATATACACGTATATGGGGCGTTTCGTGTCGGGAAGACTTTTCTCGAAACGTAATTTCAACAAATATGAATTATGACGTTATCTGTCAAAATATAAACGCCAACATAAATGTATAAGAATATTAGAGTGTTATAAAATTCTAAAAAAAATTGACTTTTTTACTTGAATTGAAAAAAGGAAATTTATTTTAGAAAATTTTTTAATTCCATGGGATGTTTGTTATTATGAATATAGCATGGAATTTATAATATATAATATATGATATATATATAATATTAATATATTAATATTAATATTACAATATATAATATATATATAATATTAATATAAATGATATTAATATTATAATAGATAATATATATTTATAACAATAACTATTACACAGAATTGCTTCGTTTTATCAATTATACACGTATATTCGATATAT
The DNA here is from genome assembly GCA_030523005.1 of Tryphoninae sp. B BG-2022a. NCBI lineage: Eukaryota > Metazoa > Arthropoda > Insecta > Hymenoptera > Ichneumonidae > Tryphoninae sp. B BG-2022a. The sequence continues at coordinate 8,074 of JAPYZU010001070.1, read as the reverse complement.
GGGGCTTTCTACGTCACGAAGACTTCCCCAAATCGTAATTTCAACGAATACGAATTAAAACCTTATCAAAATATAAACATCAAATTAAATATTAAAAAATATTAGAACATAGAACTAGAATTCTAAAAAGTCGCCTTTTTCACTTGAACACAAAAAAAGAAATTTATTCTAGCAAAATTGTCAATTCCACGCGATATTTATTATTATTATATTTCTAGAAAGGATCCTGGCAAATATTCATAAAAAACAATGTTTTTCATTCATTAAAACAAATAATAAAAAATAATGACAGGCTTAAAAAATGACGACCGAAGCATTAGAAATAGAACGACCCTTACCTCTCTCTATGCACATGGATATCTACCTTCTCTAGTTCTGGTAGGGTAATACGTGGAACCGAGTACTAACGAGGCTGGCTATATGTCAGAGGCCTTGTGCCCGGTCAATCAAGCTCTCGGTGTCTAAGGCTTAGCGCTAATATTGATGTTCGAGATTAGCGGAATATCCGCGAGTTCTCCGCTGCTGCTCTCAACCGTATTTCGTCCTGATCCCTCCAACCCCCTACCCCATGTTCCACTGTCATTGTTGCATAACTGTAATCACTGCGAGTACTCCGGTGTTATCTGGACGGATCAACTGCGACCCTCTTTTCCTCGTTTTGGTAGTCGTGCGGATGACAGCAGGAAAAACTGGACCATGGCTTATTTTTGTTTCCTCCCTTGACTCGAGGACAATCGAGGGGATGAAAAGTCGACAAACCAGCGAGTGAAATTGAAAATCACTTTATACGGCTCAACTGCGAATTATTTTTCACGAAAAACACGAGTAATCAATTTTGAAATTATCATGCAATTTTTTTATCACACGAAACGTCAGGGGTCGGTGTGTCAAGGATATATGGATTCTCGAGTACCGTCTAGACGTTCTAAAAATAATTATGAATTTGACGCATCTAGGGATTGAATTAAATATACGTATCCTGTCATAAGGAAAAATGTATCGATTTAATTTATGTTAAATGTGCATAACGTCGAGATTAATCACAATGTGAAATATTTCTAACAATGTAGATAAATGAACCGAGGCGATTTGTTTATTGTCTAAATATTCAATAATTGATAATATTATTAAATATAATTAATAATCCACGATTCTTTTTATATCCTTGAAAATTATTTGCAATTTTATATCAGCTCATTAATTCCCTAATTATTCATAATAATGTCGGTTATCATAAAGTATTATTAATTTTTACTAAATATTAATAATTTCCATTAATTTGCAACGCCATGTATTATTACTGAATATCACTGTTCGAGAATTTCTCAAACTAAAAATTCATCTCAAATGTAAACAAAACTTTCTATCTACACAAATTTATATTTCAAAAATCTTGTCTCAAAAAAGAATCCCAATGCTGTACAGCCTGGGCAAAATTTCATACATTATTCTTTCACTCCATCGTCGCAAAATATTTTCCAATATTGCACGAGAATATATAGAGAAAAGCAACAAATGATGAGAATCCGTCGTCTTTTTTATCTCGTCCAATATCGCGATTCATGTATACTTAAAACCTTTGCCTTTTCTCTCGTGGAAGCTCGACATCGAGATCGAACAGTTTGTATACGAGAAAGAGAGCTTTAAGTTTATTTTACCTACCCCCTTTATTTCAACCCTTCCCACGTAGAAAACAGCGTTTGTTTGAATATTCTCGGTGAAGCTCGAGGAGTTGTTCGAATCGAAATATACGCCTACGAGAGACGAATATACGGTAAAGAATACGCAATGAAACGTCGATAGCGAACGAGGTGAAAGAAATAAGGGTAGATAGAGAGAAAAGAGGGATTTTTATTTTTCGAAGGAGGGGAAAGACAATTTTGTGTTTCTGGAGCGAATAGACGTTCGAGCTCTTATAAATAGTATCGGAACGTGACGATGGTACGAGAAGGAACCTTTTTCTCTGTTTTTCTCTCCTTCTCTCTCTCTTTCTTTCTCTCTCTCTCTCTCTCTCTCTCTCTCTCTCTCTCTCTCTCTTTCTTCATTCCCCTATAATCTTTCTCTTTCCTCGATTTCTGTATCGTGTGTTCCTTTGCTTCTTCCATAGTGAACGAACAAGGCGACCCCTTAGTTTTCGTTGCACGAGTCCCTTTTTCCCAGACCCGGAAACGTCGACAAATTGCCAATGATCTCGTGTCCGTCAAGAACGTCGAGTGGCTCGAACCTTCATCGTTTCCTTCATCCTCCGCTAATATTTCGATAGTACAAAAGCCTCGATGAGGTCGTGAATGTAGAAAATGAGTGGTGAGAAAAAATACGACGGTATAAATAGAGATAAAGAATCGGACATTTTTCTCTGGGCAATGAAAATATATTTTGAAGCTTTCGAGGATCGTCGACGGTGAAGAAACACGATGGAAATACAATTTCCAAAAACTATGACGCGGGCGTAAAAAAAGATTTAGCAAAGAGCCACGTGGATCAAAATGGTCGCGGTGAAAAAAAAAACTATAAAAATAGTTAATCGATTAAAACATTAGATATTTTACTCTGAATACAAAGTTAGCATCACTTAACATTTTTAGACATCAATTTTTATTCGAAAGAGACCCTTTAGTTCCTTTTTTGAGATCAGCCACACTGACTTTTGTATTTGCAATTCGAGTTGCATAAAAATGGGATTTAGGAGTTTCCATCTTCGTGTGTCTAGTCCAAAGTGTCTAGTCCAAAGCCAGTAAATATGATATTTCTGTCTTGGATCGTTTGGAGCATTCATGTCGACCGTTACGGCCTGAGGGTTACGTACCAAAGGGGTTGCTTGCACAAGGGAAGTGGACTGGTAGGAATTGAGGAGGATTCGTTGAACCCATCCTTTGGCCAACTCAATCCGAACTCAAGGACCAAGCGAGGTGGTTCCTAACTGCGAGAAGCGCCACAAATCCCCCTTAAGAGGGAAGGGTGTAAGACCAAGGGTGCGGGCGAGAGGGTTGTGGTACGATATGAGGTATATGGCATTCCATTCAAATTACTGTTTCACGAACTAGCTGCTGCTGCTGTAGCTCCTACGCTTTATACAGAGTTAGACGTCCCAAGATCTGGCAAACAGAGGATCGTTTATATACCGTGCAACAGTATGAAAGTTTTTGGTTCAAATAATTTTGGGTCACATATTGGAGCAATGAACCTTGGCTATGTCGATTTAAAAAATCGAATTCGTATTAAGAAATGAGAAGTTCGATGATAAAAGAAATGAGGGTGAAAAGTTGGGGAAAAATAGTTAGGGGTTAAATGTTGAAAATTTTTTAAGTTTGGCGATAAGAATTAGCTTGTAATTAGTAATTAGCTTGGGATAGTGGTGAACTCAATACGAAAATTACAATTATAATTTTTATATATTGTAATTTACGAAAATATTCAGTTTTTCGATTTTAAGGATAATATTATATAGCACTGATTAAGTGTCTATGATAGTATCCTAGGTAGATAGTTGATATTTTTATATAAAATGTTTCCTAAAAATAACAAATTGATAGCAGAAAAATTGTCGTTTTTCATTTAATTCTATGTAGAATGCATAAAATATTAAATTTGTTATTAAAATGATATCAAAAGTAACCACTTTTTTAACCACTTGACACTTTTTTAAAAATATATAAAAAATAGTGGGCAATCTATTCTCTTATACATTTGATAGTCAAAGAACACATTGTTCTATTGAACCAAAAAAAAGTTAGAATTTTGAATGTTGAAAAAAAGTTACCTATAACAAAACTTCCAAAACCTGTTCGGAGTAACCCCCTTTTGATGGTATACACGCCCCGGTATAGCAGGAAATACGCTAGTGGTAGAGAACGAATAGCGTAAGAGCATTTGTGGGTTTCAAGCGTTTGCGCAATTGCCCGAAATAAACATTGCCGATAATGATAAAGTAAGGTCAAATGGAAAATAGGTTCGACAAACGTTTCGCTCACTTGAATATGCGTGTGACGGATATAAAATCTACTGTACGTGACCTATGGTACCACTCCACCCCTCTCGGTTGCTCTAGTGATGGGGCGTTGCCAAACGCCTCCCCAGAATCGCACGCTATATACCTCGATATGATAAAAACAAACGCATACACCTACGGTGCTTTCGCTATAAGCGACAAATTATTTCGAGTGGTAATTCGCCTGCACCTCACCAACTGGAAGAACGCACATTGCGCTAAGTCGATCAATAATTTCAGACGAGTTGGACAAAAATCCGTTCGGTCAACCGCCAGGTCATGGAAAATTGAGGTTACGAGCGCATTTTCCAGAAATATCAGACATTTACATTATCTGTATTATAATGAAAGCACTTTCCCGGAATTATTATAATGTTACAAAAGGCTTCCGTGGACAATGTAGAAGCGAAGAGAGTTAGGAGACAATGGGTCTAGTCCTTTTCTCTTGTCAGACGCTCCTTAGTTGATGACGCCACCGCTAGAGGCGCCAGTGGCACGACCCTGGCGGTGGCGTCGGTAACTAAAAAACAATATATATGAGAGAAGGAATGGAATCGATAGGAGAAAATTGATAGAGGGCTTAGGTTGTAACAGTCGATAGTTGGCAAGTGTTGGAGACCGAAAGAGAAACGTAACAAGATTTTCTTTCCGTATACGAAAAACAAAAATTGCGAAAGGTGACCACAATGAACATCATTATTTTTTATTAGGGAATCCAATCAGCTGCATTCAGGCGCGTTCGTAGAAAGCAACCTTGATTAAAGCAGACCCAGGGTGCAACTTTTTATTCGGAGCTCGTTCACCTCAAGTCAATGAAGACTATTCACCAACTTTAATTGCATCGCCAACAAAAAAATTTGCTACACATTCGGTCGATACCATTCGCACGAACCAATCAAGTTTTGGGCACCGTAATTTTGTCACTCGACAGGAATTAAAATTCTACATCGATAGTTTCATCGACACGAGCTTTTTTTCCCACCTTGTTTTCATCGATTGCGACAGGGACGATGAACCTTTTCCGGTGATTAGAGTTTCGCATGGTGAGCCGTCAGTGGCCGGTCGCTCGCCAGTACATTCCGAGTCCACGGTTCTCCAAGCAGCAGCATCCAGCATTAAAAAAAACGTTGGACCCTGCAAAGTATTCCTATAGAAGGGTTTGCTGGCAGACCTAAAGTGGTTTATCGATGGATCGATGGCACGGCTTGGTGCGCCAGCTTCTCTTTTTTCACTTCCCACCTCTTCGTAACCCACTCTCGTTGCTCTCGGTTACGGCTCACTGGCGCTAATTTCGAACGAACAATTTGCTTTATGGATCTCTCCCAGCGATACCTTTTCCGATAATTTCCCCTCTTTATGCTCTCGTCTCTCTTTCTCTCTCTCTCTCTCTCCCTCTCTCTCTCACTTGGTTCATTGCTGTTCTTGCTTTCTTTTATTCTTTCATCCGGCCAGGAATTATACCTTTTTTTAAATTCAAGACCCTCTTTTTAATTTCGTGCTTATCCTCAATTTTTAGATGATATGAACGTTTTTTCCCCAAGTTGGATTTTTCGATTTTGTAAAACATTTTTTCAATCTGCAAATATTTCGACTATTTTGCTAGAGAACGGAAACGAAACTACTTTGCTTTGACAATTTGAGACATTTATGGTAAACAATATGAAGGATACTGAGGATTTTCACGGTTGAAGAAAGTACTTATAAAGTTATTCTTGACAAAGAAACTGTTTACCTCAAGGGCTACGTACACCCCTTGAGACTTCCAATGGTTTGGGCACTATCTGCAGATACATTTTTTGTTTAACCAAAAGAAGAACTTTATAAATGTTACTCTCGTCGAAAAAAAACCATGGATTAAACCAACGACCGAAGTTAAATTCAGTAAAAAAAAGAAAATTTGGAACTTTGGTCAAAACCGAGTCCAAACATTCCCACAGTTGTGTCTACAGACGTGGATTCATTCCTTCGTGTAGCTCATACCCGTATTCGAAGAGGACACGTACAGCAAATCCTTCGGGATGGTGATAGCTTCACAAAAGTTTTTCGTACTTTGCGAAACTGCATTGGGATTATTTCTTTCGAGCAAATAGTTGAAACTTCGAAAGAAGCAGTAGATGTGTTTTTTTTGGCAAAGGAAGAGGAATTGTAACAACCTTTACAATTTGATATCTCTTTGAGACCATACAAAAATACCTTTGAACTATCTGTGAACGGAAAAAAAGTTAATCATTCTCAGAAGCAAAATTTGTTCGATGAACGAGCTCACTTTTCCATTAGACAACAAACATTAATGTGTTTACGGATTAATTATAGAATATGGATTAAGATGCATTCTAAGTATTGTTACTAAAAAGATATGGGAGGTGGTGACTTTTACGTAAACTAAAATGTTGGGTCTACATCAGCTAGGCATCATGGTTATTAACCTAATTAAGCATGGGAACCCTAATAACGTGCATTTTTCCCGAGATAAAATTAATGGTCCCCAGGGTCGTGCCCATTGTCTGAAATGGTCTCGAGGGACGATAAGCTGCATGCACATATAGGTATGTGTTTACGTTATACGCAGCATATCTGCGTCGTTGGAAAATGAATGATAGGTCACTACGTAAAAGTTGTTTCCAAGGCTTGTTTGTTTTCTCGTCCAACGCCTAGCCTATTATGAAGACGAATCATTTGTGTTCATTTCATAACTCTGATAAAATAACGCGCATGCAGAGTCGGTCATCGTTCAAACAACCAAATTTCTCATTAACCTCCAATTATACGGGATGAAATATAATTGATGTATCGTATGTATTTTAATTACCCTTGTTTAATAGAGAATCAGTTATCAATCATATAATTCGAATAATCGTTTAAACAAATGTTAATAACCTCTATCGCCGAATTAACAAGCTTTAATAAAATATGGTGCTCTTTTGATGATTAGGGATGCGCGCCTAGCGGACGATGTTTGAACTAATCCAGATAGCTGCGGCGTGCGTCCGCCATGTTCATATGGCGGCATATTTAAATTCATATTTACATTTCTACGTTCAATAGCTACGTTCGTTGTCCAACATAGTCGCTTCGTGTTCTAAATTCAACAGAGTGCAGTACCAAATCATAATACGCCTGGTATATTCGCATCTATATTTTCACTAATCGTGAGCATTCGACGCTTTGTTTGATAAACTTGTGTTCCCAGGTGCTGGTTCACAAAAGCAACGTGCGCATAATCTAGAGTGCTGCTTAACCATTGCGGCGGTCTATATTCGCGGATTTTTCGTACAACGATACAGCAATTCCAGAAATAGGTGTGACTACACATTTGTTACGTGTACTATTTTCAGTATAAATATACGTGTATGTACGATAGACTCGGTACAATGTGATATCAGTCTGGGAATTCATACGTCGCCGACGTAAACCGTATATCTCGATTATTGTGTACTCCTGTTACTATAACAGTCTGGAAGTTTGATATAACCGCGTTATGCCGCAATGGACGTTAAAACGTGTTTCGATCGGTTCGCACGCATCAACGGTCTGAGCGAGAAAGCAGTCGGGCGTAATTTTCATACGTCGCATGCGTCATCCCCTCAGCGAGAATACCAAGAGTCATTGAAACGTAGCTTTTCGCACTAAATTCCTACCACCGTTAACGCTTTTTTTTCGCATACACGATTCCTACGAAATTTCAACATTCGTCACAAACTCATTTATGGTAGGTTTTGTTGTTTTTCTTTTTTTCAGATTCCATTCCACCTGGCGAAATTCACCCCATACAGTCTCACAGTTTGTTCGATTTTCATTAATGGCGAACTCGTATTATCCCTACATATACGTTTAATAAAAATTGCCGAATCAATTTAATTAAATCCACTCCTACTCATCAACTAACTTTTTATTCGCGAGTAGACCTTCATCGTTTCAATATTGATCGTGCAACATAGCCGAACTAAAAAAGTCTTGCAAATACGTACATCGAATTCTAGACAAAACTTTTTTTCAAATTCCATTCCACTTGCCAAAACCCACCCCATACAGTCTCACAGCTTGTTCGATTTTCATTAATGACGAATTCGTATCATCCCTACATAT